>JABASL010000575.1:0-15792 GCA_019775825.1 Neanura muscorum | reverse complement strand
TGTTAAACATTTTAGTTGACATTGATATTTGACATTGGATATGAAAGGAATAACTCTATAATTATTTTGTTATTTTATTAGTAATAAATCAAATATTGAAACGATGATTCTCTAAAAAAATTATTTCTAAATTTTTAAACGAGTTATTATTCCCTTTATATCCTAATTTCTCAAAAATTAAAAATTAAAAAAAAAATTAAATAAAACGTAATTTCGAAAGAAAAAATTGAAATCTGGTTTAAAATAACGCCGGATTCAAAACAAAAGGTAAGATTAGTTAAATTAAGTATTAAGTTATTAAAATTGTTAAAAACTGAAATGTGCGTGAGTCAGAGCGTAGTTTGGTTCGTCACCTTTAGTTTTTCTATTGTTCTCTTTTTTCATTGAAGTTCTTAATTAGATTTCACTGTTCTTTATGTAATACACCTTTTGATCTGAGCTCGCTCACTCACAACAGATCCTTCGAACGGAATGCTTTTGTTCCCTTAAATTTGATTCGTCTCCTCAAGATTATCAAAGGGCCCTTCAATCTTTTGTCCCCTTTAATTAATGAAAAGTACCTGGAAAATTCGTTCTAATGAAGGTGAGGAGAAAAGTGACAGGTTGCCAATCAAAGTAAGAGGAAAACGAAATTCTCAACTTCCAAAGTCTTGTCACTTCTAGGCATCAAATTTTTTAGAGCTAAAAAGCTTTTGGAAACAATTCAATTCGAGAACTAAAAGACAAAGAATCCAGGTGTGTCTCTTAGTTTTTGGTGTTCTTGCTTAATACAAAATGGAGTTCTGGCCAAGAAATCTCTCATTGGCCGTATAGCGGGTAGTTTTAAAGTCACGCAACTGGCATCCATCAACCCTTTCCCCTCCTTCCATCCTCCAGGCACCAAGGTAAAAACACGAAAGGAATTGTAAGAGTAATTTTTTCCAGTATGTAAATCAAGGGGGCCCTTAATGACTTTCTTATCCTTGAATCTCCCGACGTCTTCAGGCTGGAATAGGGGGCTCGTGGTCGAAGGGGAGAACGAACTTGCCCGTATAAGTACAGCGCGTTTAGACCCCCACCCCCCGGGGGTGGGGAGTGATATTTTGGATGATGATCTTTTGTATTTTCTTGCTCTTCTTATTGGATCTTTGCCTTGGTTTGGGTTCGGAATTGTTTCTGCTCAGCAGGAAGCTCGGGAGAACGTATGTAGAGACTTTTGATCCGGTGGGACTCCCCATTGACTTCCCATGCATTTATAATCCACCTTCCATCCAAAGTCTATTAATAAGAATCACCCACCTTCCATCCATCGTTCCATGGCCCCACGCTCAAATAACCCACAGTGTAAGAGTGTACTGAGACAGGACTCAACGAGGATCCAATCCGAAAAGCCACGGGAAGTCAACATCCGAGGAATTTCCTCAATCATCCCTTTCAGTTCAAAAACCATCGAATTCTTTCTTTCTTATGACCTCTGCCCTCTCAAATATGACTTCAAGAGAACACACTCAATAATAACAAAACGTATGTCACAGTCCAAATTACCCAGATGTCAAGTTCCAACGAAAGCTTTGGGAAAAGTTACAAGGAAAACATGTTCTTGGACGCTATACTGATCCAAGAGACATACTCGTGACGTACTATGCAAGAATTTAGAGATTTCAGATTGACGATTTTTAGCTAAGGATCCTATCTGCTGACCTTTGACTTGAGTCGTGACAGAAAACAATGGTAACTAGGCCCTGTTCTTGACTGTGATTAGGAAGGGACCGGAAATCGTGAGGAGCGATTTGATGTCTTGGTTGAGCGTTGTTCAGCAGGGGACATAAAATGAAGGCAAAGGGGCCTCTAATGAAAAGGTTCTCAAGTATCTTCTCTTTAGAAAAAGTGTGAATGAGTTCAGCGTCGTCATTGTTGACCCTGACTTGTATTATATAAGTCGAATGTGGAGTATTGTATTTCTGCTAAAGAATCCCGTCCTCCACGGTAACAAAGATGGATAGAGAGGTCTGCTTACACAAGAATTGTGTCATTCAATGTAGACCACTTCTCTGGATAATAGCGCAAAAATTGAAAAGGGCCCCTTAAGTGTACGTGTCAATATTTACGGAAGAAGGACGGAAGTAGGCGGAGAGTGCGTGTGTGATCAAATGAGAGACCCTTTTTGAGATACCTTAAAAACAAAGGGCCGAGTGAAACGGAATTAAGTGGGGCACACCCTCTCCCGCCCAACCAATCACTAGAGCCCTTAATTATCCCATCCCAAAGGACATAAATTACACCTTAGCACTTTTAACACTCACTTACCCGTAAGTACCTTCCAGAATCCAGAGATATCCGATTTCTCTGTTTAACCTCTAAGAGAATGGCGGACTCGGCTAGACTGCTCGACGCCACCAGCGATTCCTTTCCGCACCAAGAACCCACGCACTCTCACTTTGAAGGATACACGACAGAAGTTAGAGCAAAGGAACCAAGGGGGTACAAGGTGACGCAGAAATAAAACCTCTTGTTTACTTTTCAGTTCAGGGGTGGGTCTTTTCGTCCTCTTGACCTGACCGAGTGACCAAATGGAAGAGCCTTCCCTTGGATGTGTGTCCTCTGAGATCTGGTGACTGAGTGGCTGGCTGAAGGGAGTGTCGTGGGTATTTGTGGTGGTGGGCCATTGGACCCCCCTGGGGTGGCTAAGCCATTATCCCAGCGTGGCTCTCCTTTGTACGTGTCGTGGGGGGTTGCCCCCTGGACGCCGGAGCCATTGAGAAGATTCGCACTAAGGCCCTTCCGCACAGTAGTTGGTATCATCTTCTATTCTTACTCGATTCCTTACAACCAAGTCATGGACATGCTACACAATGTTACACTACGGTAAGGTACTTTTCTACCTTCCAGACTCCTTCCACAGTCCTAATGAGTTGGATTTTATTCGCTTCGGGAGGGGGTACCTGAATCTATGCATCTTATGTCCCCGACACTTTCATTAGAACGTCACAACAAATGGCCATGGACCAAAAGCAAGGCCAGTATGGTCTGGATCTCTCGTGGATTTTTTGATGATCAAACTCTGCTCATAAGCTTATGGCTCTTGGCTTCGTGATCTTATGGTCGAGCATTTCTTCTTGGTTCGTTGAGTTTGGATCCAATTGTTGAGCGTCCAAATATTAAGCATAAGAACTGCATTACAATTTTTTTTGAAGAGGATTGTTGAATTGTTCTGGTTGGTATTTAGAGCCAAGAGTTATGTAAGAGTTTCCTTTGGATTTGGACAGGCACAATGGGAAGTCCCTGCTGCGGATCCCCTGCTGTCATCATCCAGAAAACCCTTCAGCTGCTGCCCTTCATCAACTACCCTTAGAGTACCCTCAAGTCCCACCATTTCCCACCGCTCAAATGCAATTGCAACTGCCAATAGAAGATCAATTAGAATTGATCAGCACCCATCCATCACCTTCAACAGTCAACACTCTGATTCTAACCAATCAACAGACTCATTCAACATTGTGGTCTCACACCGCATTCTGCCAGTGGTAACCTTCGTGTCGTCGATACAAAATTTTCGGTGGGCCCTTGGATTCAACTTTCTCAAAATTTTCTTTTATGATTTTGTGGATAAAATTGGACTAGAAATTCAAGCCAAAAATTATTAGACAGACGAGGGGTTGTTTAGGATTGATAATGAAATAGTGAAATGGAATTGGAGGGGCGTGTCTGGATTGTCAGTGCCAGAACTTCACTTTCTCTTCATGTCAACTACCTCTCTCGAACAGAAAAGCTTGTCGACTAATCAGACAACCATCCCCTGCACTTTCAAGTTCCAACTCCTACGAAACAACCAACAACTTTTGTATAACTTCCATCCTAAATTGCAATTTCCATCAAGGACAAATAACAAGTTGTAGTTGTATAACATTTCGAGCAGGGAAAGAAGGTGTGGTTCACAACAATCAAGTTCAGGCTTCTCATCAACACTGAACACAAAAAAAATAACGAAAACGGAACACCCCAATTGTGTTTCCTAGGTTACGCCCATACTTTAGCATTACTATAACAAGTTTTTTACGTTGTTGGTGTTCCGTTTTCGTTGCCCCTCACTGTACATTTATAGTTCTCATCTTTAGCCAGAGAGCGAGTCTTCCATCTTCTACAACTGAAATGAAACCACGCGGAACAAAACGAATATCGACCAGGCATTCTAACCTAAGAAGAATTTAGGAATAAGCTGCGGAGCTCGCCCTGCGCAGAACAAAATCAATGCCATCTAAACTTTCAAAGTCCACGGAATTCTTAGCAGGATTTCTAAAACTTCGATTCCATTTAGAAATTTTCAATATTCATTTCATTTCTGAATCAACAGGATAACAACGCTACCATTGCTGACTGAAGCAATTTGAAATCACCTCAATGTAAAATTACCAGGAATGTCGAACGAACATTGTGCGACTTTGATGATCCCGAGCGTGAATTCCTAGTAAGCTAAAAACCGTTTTGTTTTTCCGAAATGTGCATTTTATTGTAACATTTTTAGCCCGATTCGGGGCTTATGTGATACTCGAGTTTGCATGTCCGTTTAAGCTAAAAACCGTTTTGTTTTTCCGAAATGTGCATTTTATTGTAACATTTTTAGCCCGATCCAGGGATTATGTGATACTCGAGTCTGTCTGTCCGTCTCTCTGAGGCACGCTAGCGGCCAATGCATTGGTCACGATATGACAGGTGTGCATTGTAATGCACACCTGTCATATCGTGACCAAAATTGGCTCACATGGTTTATGTAGCAATGCAAATGCTAAGTTCGAAGTTTGGTCAGGTCGGTCCACCACTTCCTTATCAGCAGGTCACATGTCCAATATAAGGGCCCATTCACCCTAAAATTTCGCATTGTGCACAATGTGAACTGTTGCACATTTCCTGGAAAATACTATGACAAGAGGCAAAACGTTTCTGGAAGGTGACGAGGGGATATCCAGGTAAAGTCTGCTAAACCTGGAGGTTTCATTGTGCACAATTCATGAAATGTGTCTAAATGATGCATCAAATCATTGATGACAATGACAGAGTTCGCGGATAGGCGATGGCCATAGCTTCTACATGGAAAGGTCATGTGTCTATTTAAAAAATGTGTGTCAATTCTACACAACGAATATTAAATTATGTTCAACGCTGCACAGGAAATCCATGAACATGAAAATCATGAACTCAAAATAGAATAGGTTAACTTTTGCACAATTTTTGGTGACCAAGAAGTTGTGCATGAAATTATATTATGCGAAACAATCTGATTTCATTCGTTTTTTTTTTTGCTCGCTGGAAATTATTATATGGCTCGTGCTAAAACAGGCTGCACAAAGCAGGTTTTTAAGTTGTTTTAACTAAATTGCACTTTTTATTGAAAATAGTGCAATATGTTAATAGTTTTTTACGATTATGGTATCAACAGTGTTACCGCTTTTGTACCAATTATTTGTGAATTCTAACAATACGAATTATTTGAACGTAACAGTGTATAAGCTTGACCAGTCAAAATTTTCTTATAAACAACAAACTGATACGTATGTTTCGTGCCGGGAAGGACGGACAGACACGTCGATCACATAAGGCTTAAAACTGAGATTTGAGAAAGTGCATAAGGTTTAATTCTGTCGGCTATGCATATTCGTAATTTAAGTGTTTTTTTTATCGTATAGAAAACGAAATGGTTTTTTATTGTCGTAACCGACATCTCGAATAATTTTTTATGTTCCGAGAAGACACCTGTGTTCTAGAACTAATGAAATGGAAATTCCTAATTCGCTGAGCCCATGAAGATATTCTTGGGGTGTTCCCAGAGGGTGCCTCAGCCAAGTCAAGGAGTGCAAAATACTCACCTGAAATACCTGAAATGGTATAATAGAATTTCTAAATGGCGCAAGGCAGTCTGCCACAGACTGCTTGGGCTCTCCAATCTCCATGTCTTTGATCCTCATCTTGAAGATTTGGGTCCTCAGATTATTAAAATAGTTTTTTTTTCATCTTTCTTCGAGGCAAGGAATTCTAGCGTCTCCCTTTTCTAACTCCCTTCACGTGTTTTCTCTCTTTTGGATTTGACAGGAGAAAATCTGAAAATCCTCTTCTTCTTTTTTTTCTAAATAGAAAGAAAATAAGATTGGATTTCTCCGTCTGTCACCGTTCGAGTGAGAAGAAAAACAAAAGGAGAGAAATCAACATGAGTGACAAGTGACAGACAACCACTCAGGACGAAGAATGGAGGAACCTTTCTCTTTATTCAGACTCTCAGGAGCAGTGGGAGGAAGTTACGTTGTTGTCGTCGTCGTATATAATAAATTAGTCAAGTCGAAATGGAGTCTTAGAACAGATCTTTGAATTTTAGCATCTCTTTTCAGACAAGAGATTCTGTACACAAATGTCTCTGACAACACGCGTGGGTTTTAGAATGCCGCAGTGGTCATGCTATGGTGGTGATGAATTGGGGAATTGGTCGATGGTGGTGTAGGAATTGACCCTTGGCAGACATACCATTCCGACAGGTTAGGATTCTGTTGAGTCGCCATTGAGAACAAGTGATGGTTCGAATGGAGGTGGGGTGGTGGAGCTGGATGGGTATGGAGTTGGGAGACTCCACTTCCAGGGCCATCACCGGGCTCAAACTTGAACTGATTTGGGAGTTGGTGATGATGATGAGAGGACTGATGGATCTGAAACTGATTTCCGTGAAGATTGTGATGATGCGGGAGGATAGATTCAGGTGAATTTGCGTGTTGACCTCCAGTGCCTGACCCAGGATGAGGTGATGGGGCCGAAGGTGGTGGAGAACTTGGGGTTGAGGAATTGTCCGAGTCATATCCAGAACCAGTTGGTGGTGGTGACTTTCCATGGACCTTCATATGCTTCCGAAGTGAGGAGGGATGCGTGTAGGACTTGTCACACCCGCGGATCTGTAAGAACACAATAAAGACGAGAACAAAAGGGTTAGTAAAGCATTTACTTTCCTACTATCAATTCTTTCTTGGAATTCTACAAGGACAACATTCTTTCTTTTACGAGCTAACAAGGGGAATTACAGCAAAAGGAAACAGGAGACGCCACTTCTTTCCTGGACATGACGACACTACTAGCGCAAACTACGTGTTAACTACACTGTCTTCAAGAAGTGATTTCAATCTGAACATGAAAACTCAAGGGGACAATTTTGTGACACGACAAGGGACAAAGGACAAAAATTATTACCCTAATTAGCCCCCCTAACTTAACAGGGAAACGCAAGTTTTTAAGGAGCTTCAAGCCGTGCAACACTTGTCGCGACGCGCATGCTCCTGCTTCAAGCCGTGCAGCGCTTGTCGCGATGTGGATGCTCTTGCTTCAAGCCGTGCACCGCTTCTCGCGATGCGTTTGCTCCTAATTATAATTTCAATTCCAAGTAACGTACATGTAAAAATTATCCGGTTAACTTTAATTTAAAATTTAAAACACAAACTCCAATAAGCATGCGTGATTGCTATGAAAGAATGTTAAGTCCCGGTAAATTAGTCAAATTTTAATAGTTGTCATTAATTCGCAAGTTTATCTACGCCTGCGCAGAGCATATGGCCCTGAGTTTAAATATTTTAATTTTTCGATCTTAGAGGAAAATCTTGACACCGCTGCGCTGTTTTCTGGTTTAGATTGCTTCCAGGGTGCATTTTTTTTAAATTATCCACGGACAACAAATATTTTCCGTAATTCAGCAGTTAGAAGTAATAATTTACGATTTTTACCTTGCAATTATATGGTTTATCCGATGTATGGACGTGTGAATGTTTCTTGCGATCCGAACTATTTGCAAATTTTCGATCACACCCTTCGTACTCACATTTGAAAGGTTTCTCACCTGTAAGAAATAAATAAAAACGTAAAAGAAGAGCCAAGAAATCAGTTAAGGTCCTTAGCTGAATTTTGATTTATTGAGAAGAGGCACTTGACTTGGGAGTTATGCCTATCCTTTTCTTTCTTAAAGGTAACCTGCCCTCGCCTCCTCGTCGTTTTAGAACTCAAGACAGTGGCGGTGCAATACTTTAAAAATTTCCCTTAAAAAAAGTTCCCATGCTTTGATGCTTTTGAGTAGTTTGGGTCCTTGAAGGGTCTGTAGCTTCTAAGAATCGAGAAGAGTCAGGACGTAAGGACAGACTGAGTCCCACACTCCTCCAAATCCATTGTCATCCAATATAACAATAGAAGGAATTATGACCCACAAAACACCCAAAACCATTTATCAACACTCGCCCTCACTTTTTCTTTTGCAGTGCATAGGCCTAACTCCATCAAATCCAAAAGTACCTACTCCCTTAGGTCAGGCAAAAAATAACAAGAACTTCCCGCATTCCTTCGACAAAACAATTTGAAATCCTTAAAATCCCCCAAAAATTCGAAAATTCCAAAAATCTCGTGTTTTGTAAATCCGTAAACTCACGATTTTTTTCACGTAATTTCTCTGTTCATTTCGAAGAAAAGTGAAACAGCTCCGCAATACAGAAAATTTCTAACCCTATAATCGAACTCCAGGATCAATAAGAAAGAAACGGGAGTCCTTTGTTTTTTTTTCTTGTTTTTTAGAACCAAAAGCCTGGAAACTAACTTGGAGGGGAGAGCGTTGTGCGAAGGGTCGTTTAAT
This sequence comes from Neanura muscorum, assembly GCA_019775825.1. Lineage (NCBI taxonomy): Eukaryota > Metazoa > Arthropoda > Collembola > Poduromorpha > Neanuridae > Neanura > Neanura muscorum. Next base: position 7,172 of record JABASL010000575.1, on the reverse strand, counting down.
TTGTGTAGTTCCAGAAGTCTGTTTCTGACAGATTCTCATCGATTTGGACCTTCCCAGGTGAAAGTCGTAAATTTTCTGGACCAAAAGCGTACTACCTCATCTTGGTTTTTCAAAGTAGCGTTTCAACCAACCTTCTTCGGATCTCCCAGAATGATTTGAAGTGTTTTAATTGGTGGGTGGTTTTTGGTGATTGGATAAGTGGTGGGTTTCTTTTACAAACCAAAACTCTTCATTTCTTTGAGTCAGAAATCATTCCAGACGTATCTAGTCCTAAATCCTTCAAAACTGAATCCTGGGAAACTAACTGGGAAACAGTTTTATGAGTTTATGACTCGCTTTTCTGTGATTGATTCGTCATAAACCACACCATTGGTTTATTGTAATTGTACAAGACCGCACGTGCGAGAGTACAAGTGTCACTGGACTGTTGGTGTCAGAGTAGAAGTAGTTGACACGATTCGAGGGCCCCCATCCCTTGAGCGATGTCACAACTCCCAGTCTTGTTAGTTTTAAGTTTGATTCCCAATGACTCCAAGGGAGGTTCCCAAGGCGTGTCTCCTCCTGAGACTCAATAAATACTTCATAGTCAAGGGCCCCTAATTCTCATAATAATGGGACTCCCTCCGATTCCCTACAATAATTTCGTCAATGCTCAAGGGACAAGAATTCACCCGGGTAAAATCGGTTATTTTACTTCATTCCAAGGGGAGCTCTTCTATAGTTCACTTGAGCCTCAACTATTTAAAAGGCTTTAAGGGACTAAACGGCTCTCCAAACTCTCAAGGGTTTTCTATTCAAGAGGCCTTTAAATAAGGGCAAAAGAATTGGAGGAAGGACTCTCTGAGAAGCATTTAAAAGTGATTTGTCAGACTGAATTGATTTTCACGGACGAACCAAAAAAAAATGGAAAGAGAAAACAATTCCAAAAATCTTTTCAGTTCTTTTCTGTTTATGAGTTGCTTGTTTTCTTCCCTTTATTTTCTAGGAAGGAAGTAAACGGAAAATTTGAACTTTAAATAGGAAATCAATCCGAAAAAAGAAAATCGAATGACTGAAGTTTCCTTCTTTGGACAAAAACGCATTGATGAGGACGACGTCAACACTCTAAATACATACAAAAAACGTCAATTTCAAGCTTCAAGCAGCAGCAAAACGCAAAGTTGATCTTCTAACAGAAAAGCTAGAAGCACACACTCACATTCGCAGTGGCGTTGAGATTCGGCCGAAAATATACTGAACAGTCTGCTACTGCTATGGCTGGAGTAGTACTCCCTCCAGACGCTTAGTTCTTAGCCTGAAGAAGCATCTCATGTGTAATGTTTTGGTGGTTTGTTTGCGTGCTGAAGGCGATTAGGACCCGCACCCTTCGTCTACCGGGTGTTTTCTTCTGCACGGTGCGGTTGTAAAATCAATACTAATGCCACCACCTTCTCTGAAGGAGTCAATCACACCTTCGAACCTGATTAACTTCAATTCTAAACAAAAATTACCTAAAATAATGAACGCTAACGCTTGAAGCTAAACCGTAAGCGTTAGCGCTGTACGTTATGAGCCAAAATTCAATTCAGGGAGGTCACCATGCAAAACTAAAAACTTCTAAAATTCTTAAACTACCTTCTGTCTCGGAGAAACTAAATCAGTTAAATATTTGAGGTCAACAATAATCTGCGTGTCGAAACACTTTAGTTTAATTATTAACTTAAGATAATTAAACATAATTTATATTCCAACTTCAGCGGTTTAGGAATATAATTGACTTGGTTTTTCTCCTAGTAAAGTAACTGACGACAATGGGTTCATGGTTGAAGCCGTGATGTCTCTGGTGACCCCTGGAGAATTCTAAGAATGTGATATCAGGATTTGTAAAGTGATCTTTACACATTCTGGTTCTCTGATTAATCCAGGAAGAATTCCAGGTCCACTGCAGAAGAGAGACGAGGAAATGGAATGAAAGAAATGAAATGAGATACTTTCCAACATCAACATCCATCCAAAACGTTCTTCAGAATCTTCCTAAAGAAGAATAACAATCAGAGCTCATCTTCCTCTTCTGCTCCAAATGGAACCAAACATCCAAGAACAGAATCCAAACCTAATTGAGCCCTTCTCTCCCCTTTTGCATCCCTTCGTCTTAACGAACAATAGAAACCTAATGGATCTCAAGAGTCCTCCAGTAATAATTAGGTAAATGAGCCCAATCTCAACTAGGTATGGACAAAAGCGGCTAATTGTGACTCAATGGTCCTAACGAGGCCACCACGCCCACACCCTCACAACCTAAGGAAAGGGATCCTTATATGAAAATCCAGAAAGCTATCATCCGCCCAGGTGACATCTCTCATGTCATGTCAACTGTGGACATGAACAGATAGCAACCCCGATTCCAGTCACCCTTAGCCCCACTCTGAACTTACACAAAAGTAGGATTTGCTCTGGTCCTTAATCCGGAGAGAGCTAAGTACGGGGGACTTGAAATTGAAGAGAATGAAGGAAAGCGGGCCAAAGGGCTCCGACCACCAGAACAGAATAGACAAGAGAGACCCTTGGAGTCCATCTGCCATTCAACGCACATCAACTTCACTTTATTCTTCCATCATCCCTTAGTAGCATTCAGCATCCCTATATCCTCGGGTATAGGCGGCTAAAGATACTCGCCGTGGATTATTCATATGAGACAACACACTTCAACGTCGCCTTAGACTTGAACGGAAGCGATGGATTGGAAAACATCCCGCAACCCTCAACAAAACATTCCCTTCAACGAATGTTACCAACTACAACTTACAAATATTTTACAAAATGGAGAAAGTTCATGACGCAAAGCAGAATTCTGACATTGGAGGAAGAATTTGGTCCAAAATTACAGTTTTGGGTTCAAAAGATCTTTGACTTCGCTGCGACTTCGAAAACCGAAGGGTCCCCTTTGTGTGTTTTAGCAAAAAGCGACTAGAGATAAAATCAGTGTCCCTTTCTCTGCTCCCACCCTGTTAAGGATACGGAAAACGAGTAAACAAGGGAATGATCATTTCGAGGACTTTTTGGTAGATGAGATGGCGATAAGGATTTGAAAGAGTGTCGTTTTGAGGGTAAATTCTTAAATAAATAACAAATAATTCAGTGCCATCCTTTACGGTTAGGTAAACCAAGCGTGTGGGAGGGTCTAATCGCTGAAAATCAGTGACAAGACAAAAACAAGTATAAAAACATACCTGTGTGGGTGCGCTTATGAATCTTGAGATTCTCTGAACGGGCAAATACTTTTCCACAGCCTGGAAAAGGACATGGAAATGGTTTTTCCCCCGTGTGAACTCGAATGTGATTTACTAATTTGTACTTCGCTTTGAAGGGCCGTCCATTTCGGGGACAGTTTTGCCAGAAACATGCATGATTGGTACATTCCGGGCCACCAACGTGGTCTACCTGCTTTAGAGTTCAGAATTTATTGAAAAATTTAGAACGTTAGAGTCAAAATTATCAATTATGCGACATATAAATTAAGTTATAAAGTTATTTAACCGGTAATAACACAAAATAAATAACCGCGAATTGATCTTACCGTGATGTGCGTCACGATTTCATGCATTGAGCCAAAAGTCTTCATACAAGGTTTCTTAGGATTTCCTTGGTCAATGTCGACCCATAGACACTGTAGTTCTTGTTTGATTGGGGGTCGCATGTAGCGAAAAAAGGCCCCTTGCATGGCATACTGCTCTCGAGCGTATACATCCATTCCTAAAATCCGAGACAGTTTAATTAAGACTTTTGATTTTGTTTAAAATGATTGTCAATTTTAATTTTTAATTTTTCAATTAAGTTTCTCACCAAGACGCATTTGTGGGTTGTGATGGTCGTGCGTGGGATGATTAATAAGCGGTGGATGGAAAAGTACGTGGTGGTGATTTGCAGAATCTCCGAAAACTCCATTTTGACTCTCGGCCGATGGGAGAGCAGCTCCGAGATCCCTTCAGGAAATAATTTAAAATAATTTTAATTCAAAATCGAACCCTTGAAAATTCATTTTTCAACAAACTTTTCTGTTTTAATGCCTAATATCTTAATCTCAGTAATAAAGAATTAATCAATTTTACCTGGAACGAAGGAGATGAGCAGCAGCATAAGTCATCTGCGGATTGTGGTGGTACCCATTAGAAGTTTGGTGAATTTGATGGTGGTGGTATTGTGGGTGCTGGTGGCTGTGGTGAACAGGATGATGATGCGGATGGATGTGATTGAAGGAGTGATGACCAATTTCGCCACCTCCGGACCCAAGGCCCGGCGGGGAAATTTTCATTCCCAGCGACGGATGCGGATCCATAAAGGCGTTTAACATTGTCACTGGTCTTTAGAAATAAGAAAAAATATTAAAAACATGGTTCCATTTTTTAAACAAACCAAAAAAAATTTGTTTTTAGCCGATCTATTTCTGTTGTTCGTTCGTTTGCTTCATTCCAGGAAGGACGATAGACAAAAGAAAGGTTAAAAGGAACCAAGTGCTGGTTTGGGTTCAACAGAACAATAATAAATACGTTTCAGCTTAACATCTGCGCTGCTGGTTCCACTTTTCGCTAAATAAACAGTGCGTGTACTATTTCCCTAATTCCTGACCTAAACGTCAATTAACTTCAATCAACCCCTCAGTTACTGTGCAATTACGGATAAAATAAAGCAATATTTCGGTAAAACAAAATGTCGGTAAAACCAAATTTGGAAACATTTTCAAAATGTTGATATTCACAATATCGAGAATATTATCAAATATCAATCAGATTAATCAAAACAATTTCAAAATCCAGAAGACACTTACGATTGGAACTTGACACTGAAACACTCAAAACTTTGACACTTTCATGTTCAAACAAGAGGAACTTGGTACATATTCAAAGGGAACTATAACCATAAGGGTTCCTTTAAAAAAACGTAAAACAGGTTAAAATTCAAGAAAAGGGACTTTGTTTTCAGAAATTCCACTCCAATGTTTTTCAAGTAATGGTCGTACTGGTTCAAAATGACAAGAGGCTATTGGTTTCCTATTGTTATTATTCTCTAAGGCTCTCTTGACTTGAAGTGTAACTTGAGCTTTTCGTCTTGACCTTTAAGTGGCCCTTGAGCTCTCGCCTAAGGAGACTTGGAGTGAAACTAGGGCTCTCAACCGTTTGCCTCCGACGGTGTCTCAATGTGAACTCGCACTGGGCGTCAGGGCGTTGAGAATCTTCACTCACACTCCTCGACATTTCTCCTTCGTCTCCCCTCGATTCTTCCGTTCACTTCGTCCGCTCCTGCGATGAGCCCGGGAGCTTGCGATGAGTCAAACCAAGCTCAACGTAATACCAGACCCAGCTCAGCGCTTGTTGAGCAAGATCAGCCCCCTCCCTCAGGATTGGTGGGCTGAGATCAGGAGGTGGGCTGGCCTCCTGGTGCTATTGGATTCCTGACTTGGCCAATCCTCGTAGTGTTCACCAGCCGGGGTACATGCCAAAGCACACGGGTCACTCCAGTTGTCCACGCCTCCTGGGAAGATGGCCAGAGGAAGGAGAGAGACATCGCTGGGACGACGAGAGCCCTGCTGTGGCCATAGGGACATGATGACTTATTCTTTCCATCTCGCTAATCGAATTATCCCAACACTTCTTCCACTCACCAATCTTCATCATCGCGGCTTGGAACCAGGCAGTGCCAGGGAGTTCAGTGGTGTAAGAACAGAGAGCCATGTCACTTGAGACGTCGTTCGCTGGTGATGGTTCGATATATTTTAGAAGTTATTTTCGCTGTTGTTGTCCCCCGGATGTGCGGTGGCGGGTAATGCGATGATGGATGTCTCGAAAAACTTTCTAATGACAATCCGTCCATCCTTTTCCTTTTTTCCAAATGCTAAAGAACTACTGTAGCAAAGTAGTGAGTCATGACGGGAACGAACGGCGGCAGCGGTGTCTCCTCCATCATCGCCACAGGACTACCTTCAGATGAAGAACAATCAAGAAACAAAAAGTTAAATCAAAATTATTAGAATAAGGAATGAAACAGGCTATAAACATTGTTTATATCGCATATCTTTTGATGCTCTTACTGCTTACCACAACTTTTCTTCCACTTGATGTTGGATGGGCTGTTTCCATCAAGTCAGCATGATTCTGGGAAATTTTGCCACCATCATCATCATCCTCAATTTTCGAAAAAGAACAATGTCTCCAACTGATACTTCTTCACTCAAATTAGAATTCCAATCATGAAATTATGAAAATAGAAAGGAACGGGAATGAGAATTTAAAAATAAATTGACAATTTACTATTATTGACCAAGCATACCTTCGAGAAGTGACCCATGATCCCGGAAGTTATCTTTGCAGTCGAGATCTCCGCAGCCTCCTAGCAGCACTTCCATTCCATCGAGATGGGAGCAGCGTTTCTCTAGGTTTTTTTTGCATAAATAAACGCTGAATCGCCCATCGTCAATCTCATTTTTGAGATTAGACTGCAGTACAAAGCGATCAGGAACCAATTTCTGCTGTCATATAATGTCGGCGACTGTAGTACAATTTTTGTTTTACCTAATACGTAAAATCAGTCCCTAATTGTTGACCTGTCGACAGAATTCCGGATTTCAAGGATAAAGATAAGTGAAAGTAGCTTTTCTCTTTGCGCTTGAGATGAGCATTTACAAAACATGGGAATTTAAGGCCCTTCAATAAATTGATGAATTTATACTATTATTTTTTGTGTATAGTACTGAACGCTCAATCGGAGCATAAGAAAGAGCCCTGCCCTTTCATTAGAAATATTTACCGAAAAATATTTATGTGAAGAAATGAAATTTAAGACAGCCTTGTTTTTAAATTCTGAGAAAATTGGAATTTCATTATTACACTTATGAATTTTTAAATCATAAATAATTATAGTGCAAACGTGCAGTGAAAGGCGAGGTTTTTTTTTATAATTTATATTTTTATCTATACGTAAGCATAGAATCTCCACATTTTCACCAAGTTGTGAAGTACTTTCACACGGTTTACGAAAAAAAAAATAATTGTTTTAAAATGTAGTAGTAGGTAGAATAAAACCCTGGACTGATTTAATACTGGAACGAATACATCGCATTAAAAATTTCGACTATTCGACAGATTAACTTAAACTACCTTTTAAAGATCAACCACCACAAGATCGGCTTTCGTTCGATT
>JABASL010000574.1:0-15806 GCA_019775825.1 Neanura muscorum | reverse complement strand
AGGCGGGAAGGATGACGAAATAAAATTTCAATCTTGCGCACTCCCGCGCACGCAAATGTACATTTTCTCAGCGCAGCGCCGCGCCGCTTGCTTATTTTTCAAAGGACGGTCCGGTCCGCGCCGTTTGGTTATTTTTCAAGCAACTTTTTTGTCCCGGCCGAACCGTTGACCTTTCGAATGGCAACCGCACCGTTGACCTTTCGAATGGCCGGCCGAACCGTTGACCTTTCGAATGGCCGGCCGAACCGTTGATCTTTGGAATGGATACAAGTTTGAACAGAAATAAAGGAAACTAAGAGTGAGTGTTGGTAAATTTTACTGACCTTTGATCTTTGTAAAACATTGGACTGGTTTGTTTAATTAATTGACTAGAAATCAAGGTTGAAACTTGTCGAAGCCACAACAAAATATAAGCAACAAAGATAAGTTGAGTTGTGACACGGTGAGTGAGGAATTGTTGGGAACTAATATCAGTTAAATATCTGTTTTAGCGCAGAATTGGCTGGCAGGTACTTAAGGGATTCTAAAGGGATCTTGTGACAACTTTTCCTGAAATAATTTCTAATTTCTCAACAACGTTCCTCAATTTAAGTAGGAAGGAAAAATGTCCTTCATAAAGTAGAAAATCCACAGGGAAATCCTTTGGTAAATGCCAAGTGCAGCAGGTGAGAAATCTTTTGAAATATTCTTGATTACGCAGGAGCCCTTAAGTTAAAGCCTTGGAGCCCCTTCAGTTTAAAGCAGTCGTCTGATTAGCAGCGATTGGATCCGACAGTTGACTAATTGGAGTCCTTGCAATGTAGGGTTGATGCAGGGGAAATGCTATTCCAAGGGCCACATTTAGAGCACTACTGTCATACTGAAAATATTAAATTACAATTACACAATTCCAATTACGCAATTACAATTACGGGCACGTTTTAATTTAAATCCCATTTTTGATATATTTGAATTGATTTTTCAAATTCAAGGTTTGATTCAAGTCCTTACCGCGTGGCAACCAGAATAGCGATAAAGTGGTTTTTTATCCCATCGACATCCCGTAGACTGGGCTCCAAAAGGTGAAATACATTCTTTGGTCAGTGTACATTTGATCCATGGGAGCATAACCTGGTTTAAAAAAAATGGGTTAGGAATAACCATGGTTAGGTTAGGAGACCTTGGCTTTTAGTTTCTGCACGCTCACGTTCACTTAAAGTCAATTACCTTTGAGTGAACAGACTGCGTGTTGCAGATAAGCAATTGAGCTGGATCAATCATCCGGTGAAAGTAGAAATTTTCCACTTCAGTATCAAAGAGTGAAAACATTTTGGGATGCGTGAGAGCAGAAGTTGGATGATGTGTGTCCCTCTGTAACAAAACAATTTTCAAAATTAGAACAAAAAGGGAGGGACAGAAACGTTTTTATCGGAGATCAATTTTTTTCAAATTTTTACTCACGAGTCCCAACCTTCCTTCAGACCATCCAACAATTCCCTCACTTCCTCCTTTCATTGCAAGTGTCAAAAATTCACCCATCTTTTCCTTTGATAAGGGAATCAGGCGTCGTTTGATGTCTAACCATAAAACACAACCACCACGGTCCAACATCATCTGCCAAAAAAAAAAACGAAAGTTTTGCAAAGGCTTTCCAGAAAACGACATGACATTTTATGTTAGCCAAACAAGCCCTTTCTTGGACAGGATGGATACTGGCACGCAAATTATTTTACACTTTTATGGATCCATCTCGTCCTAAACGAGACTAGGCCTAAACGAGAGCTAAACGTTAGGACTAGGACGGGCTTGTTTGGCTAATTAAAGATTACCTGTATAATAAGAGGTCGATAGGCATGGATGCTCAGGTCATGTACATGGTCAGGGTAGTCATCAAATGGAAATCGTTCAACAACACACTTGGATGAATTGCAAAACTGCTTAAGTTCAATTGAAAAATCAGTTTCTTCTCCTTTGGCAGCAGTTGAGGCTTCCAAGTTCCAAAGAACAATTGAATTGGAGGGAAATACAGATTCAACGTTTCGGATAAAATCTTCCTCTTCGTCAATCTCACTCTTAGTTATCTGAAATTTGTCAACAGAATCAATTTAGAATCAGCCGAAATTTGCTAAATAACAACTATAGCTAACTGGATGATTACTAATGATTAATGATAATTCAACAATGGATTGAAATGACCCCTTACCGCAGAAACAATGACAACCGGTAGATTTCCTTTGTTAAGTTGGAGGTCTGGAGTTACATAATTTGGATGTACAGAATCCTTGGAGTTTATGACATTTTCCTTGGTAAATCCCAATAAATCTAAATACTTTTCTTCTACCTCCAACTTCCGCTCACTCAACTTTGGGTATGGAAAATTCTCCTGGAAAGATTCAAGTAAAAAGTTAAGATTGACTGTAAGTGCTAAACACTTAACATAAGGAAGATTAACATTAGTTTGTTGAGGACTTACTTGAAGTGTTTTAAACTGTTTGTGAGTCTCAGTGACAAAAGACTTGATGTCCACTGGTTGCTCACGGACAAAGAAGCAGAGGAAGATGAGACTCGTAATGGTGACACTAACGACTAAGGCTAGGAAGTTCTTAAATTTACAAGTCATGGCTCCGGGCATAATTTACACAAGGATGAGTGAACATAAGTAGATACAGGTCATGGAATAAAATCCTAGTTAATCTGAAATCATACAAAATCAAAGTTGGTAATCAAATAATCAGTTGGTTATTGAACACGTCCAATTAGATATGAATTTACCTTGAAATATTGAGTAATGATCCAATCGATAACAAATCCGCCATTCGCATCTAGCTAACTAAATTCTATCCAACGAAAATACTGGCAACAATGAATTATAAAGCCGTTCCGATTCCGAGTCCAATTAGGTGAGGCATGTCGTGAGGTGCAGTGGACAAGAAAGGTAGTTCCAAGATTGTAGAATTTGAATGCTGAGTCTTGTCATTGTTGATAACTGATACTGATAACTGAATGTTCGAATTCTAGCTCAACTTGGCCTTTGACCTTGCCTTTGGCGAGATGAAATTCCTTGAAGGGTTTACCAATGGATAGGCGTTTACCATGTGAGAATTGATGAATGATCCACCAAAACTCGACCAAACTTAGGTCCTGTCCATCTCGTCGTGGTTGGTGATTGGTTTGCTGGACAGAATGAACTGGAATAGTTGAAACACTTGAAAATAGTTTGATTATTGGATGAGTAATTAATTCTAATCAACAATTAAGTTGTTGATAATTAACTTTGAAAATTAACCCGCTTTACTTACTTTTCCCCTTTGTCACACCTGATTTCTCGTTTTGACAGTCTCGGCTCTGTCTACTTAATTTCGTGTTCTGGGGTATTTAAATCCTATTTTTTTAAAATTAGCATGACTAATTTGATGTACTCAGGATTTGTCTAGGCCGAGGTAGGACAAATTGTATATAATCCCTGGATTGTATACATAATTTAGACCTTTTTAGATAAATTTGGACGCAGTAAAAGTTGAGTGGAAAATTAGTTACTCTAATTTTATTACCTTACAAATACTCTAAAATTACCACCGGTGAGAGGAGAGCATAATAACTTGTGATAAGGTGATAAAATGCAGCAGTGAAAGAAAAATTCTCGCTATTTTCTATCGCTAATATGGCTCCCAATGCTGATAAAAAGCCAAATTCTAATAATAATTTAATTCAAAGGCGACAGTTTTCGATAAGCCCCTTTCCGGCTGGCGCGTGATTTCTTGTGGCGCTGGTGACAAACAGTTCAATGTACCAATATTCAATTTGATTGGTTTTTTATGTCGTAATTTTAGCAGACAAGCTTATTTCAACGAAACAATGCAATGGTAAAACAATTCTCGCTTAGATCTAGACAATAATTTAAGATAACATACTTAGGTAAAGAAAATAAGAGTTTAACGTTTGAATTAAATGTAAATTTCCTGATATGTAAAATATTTAGAATTAAGACCTAATAAATATTTCAAACCACGCAGATACATATCTAGATATGTATCTATATAATAAGTATATATAAACTGGATTGATAATATAAATTATTTCTTAAATAATATTTTAATATTAAAAATATTAAGTATCCTCTGGTACTTGAATAAGTCCATTAGGTAGGAACTGCCTGAAACAGTAGACCGTAAAAGCGTATTCATGAGCAGCCAAATTTGTGTGGTGGTGAAGCTCTGCTCTCCTGAAAATCCAAATGAAGAAACCAATGGGTGTAAATAAGGTAGCGATATACCAACGGTTTTGTAGTTTTGTCATTTTGTAGTTTTGCCATTTTTGTAGTTTTGTAGTTTTGTCATTTTTGTAATTTTGTCATTTTGTAGTTTTGCCATTTTTGTAGTTTTGTAGTTTTGTCATTTTTGTAGTTTTGTCATTTTTATGAATGAAACTGAATTTAATTAACAATTTACAGAAATTAAAAATTATTTAATTAAAGATAATTAAAAGATACAATTAATCATAAATTTACGATTTGTAATTAACACGCATCCAAACTTACCTTCAAGCAAAGAGTACAAATTGCCTTGTCCTGGAGTACAGTGTGCGGTAGCTCTCACACGGATCCGCGCCTACGCTGTTTTGTCAACTTTAATTTGATTTATTTCCAGTTTTTTTTGTTTCCATAATTTCGCCTTTGACCTTTCGGTTTAGTTCTCGGGTTTGAATGCTTGAAAGCTTAGGAGTGGAGTAGTCGGACGAGGTAAAGAACGATTCCCTAATCCGTAGTGGGTGTGAAGGAATTAGTTGGACGTGTCAAGAAAACATAATTTGGATTCGGAGAAACATGAGTGACATTGAAGGGGATCCAGATCGACCAATTACGATTGATTATGTCCTGGAGCTGTTGGCAAGTAGTTTGAAGCTAAGACGAGAACGTGGGGTCATGAAGCTGGATAAATTGCTCAAGTTATGGGAAGCACCTCCAGATGACGATATAAGGTACCCACTAACGACTTAACTCCATAAATAGAATCAACGATAATTTTTTAAATCGATGGTATTTCCTTCCAGGGAAGCCAATGTTCTTGAAAAACTCAGGCTCCAGTCAGTAGTTCTTGAAGGATTAGTATCAGAAGAAGAAGAATGTTTGGGGAGTCGACCGTCCAGCAGTTCCGGATTTGAAGAACAAATTGCTGTATCCAGCAGACCAGTTTCACGATCCAATTCAATTGTAGAGGAACATCTACCGTGGGAATTTAAACATGGATACTTGATGGCCTGTTATCCACTCATTTCATACAGCAAAGCAGAAACAGATGACAAGGAATTCTTACTCAAAGTACGTGACATTGCAATCACGCTGCTCAGACATCCTCGGATTCAGGTCCAAATGGCTGCTGGTGAGTTACACTAACGTTGTTCATGTCCACCCTGTTGGTTCGACTTTTTAACTTTAATTAACCGTTTCTGGTTGTTGTAGGCGGTGTTCTTGGATTTATGAGTAAATACGCTGGGCCTTCTGTATTTGAAGCAAGTCGACAAGTCATATTGGATCTCGTGACGGAAAACTTAAACGCCGTTTGTATAATTTCGGAGGAAGATGAGCTCATATCCGTCGAACAGGTAAATAAATAGCTCTTCGTCACTTTCCGTTTCTTATTTACAAAATTCACAGCTTTGATAGTTGTAAAACCTGAACCTAAACTAATTAATTTCAGCAATCCATTGAACAAAATTATTACTTTTGTTTTTGTTTTCTGCAATAAGGGTTTTGATGTCAACCTGCCTTCAGTTGTAATTCGGCAGAAAGTAATTAAAGAATCCTTGGGTTGGAATAATATTGAACCAAGTCTCAAATGTCTTCAATTTATGATTGAAAATTTGGAATCTTCTTTTGTTCCCTTCATGCAACCAACAATTATCAATCTCACTTTCAAATGCCTATCACATCCAATCAGACATGTCAGAGAAACTGGCTTTCAAATATGCAATGCATTAATCATAGCAGGTAACAATCATTTAACACTATTTTACGCTGATTCTCAGCATTCTGATTTCGAAGGCTGATTCTCCTGATTTCGAGCTTTTTGTTCCCTGATTTCAAAGCCCGATTCTAAGGATTTCCTGATATGTATTTTTGCAGCCCCTGAAGACATGAAGGAAGTAGCACATCAACTTTCTCGGCATCTTGCAAACGGCCTTTCTGATAATTGGAACCAAGTAAGTGCACAATCGGACATAGTTTACATGTATTAAACATAAACATAAGCAATATCAAATACAAACCTTGAGTATTATTGAAAACCCTTTAAACTTTTTTGTTTATAGGTCCGAATGGCCTCTGCAATTGCAACACGAACCTTTTTCTTAAAGTTTTTACAAAACAAGGAGGAATTCTATCCCGTTCTTCTTCCAAAACTTTGTCTCAATCGATATTACAAGGCAGATGGAATCCGACTCCATGTCCAGGATTCATGGAAGAAAATTGTTGGGTCAGAGGGCAGGCAGCTGGTAGCCAAATACATGAAGAACATTGTGAGAAAACTGTTCCAAGACAATATTCAACAAAATTGCTGTAGTTTGAATTCTTTCAAAGTGCTTAAAATGCTTGAATATTGCTTAAAATACTTAAAACTGCTTAAAATGCTTGAAATTGCTTAAAATGTTTTAAATCAAAAAGAAGTATAATATTTTACTTGTGATTTTGTAGGTTGATTGTTACCTGGAGTCAACAAATTCGTCAAATCTCGCCGAACGAGAAGCAGCCTGCGCTTGCATTTCAGAACTTGCTACTAAAATTGATTCCTCGGCCTTCCAGCCCTTTGGAATTCCTCTTCTAGAAGCACTTATTGTTTCAGCCAAGAATGAAAGTTGGTGCGTGAGGGATGGTAAGTTTAATTGTGATTAAATTTACCTTAGATTTAATTTAATTACACAAAGTAATTTGTTTTACTAATTTCCTCATAATTATAATTTTCGTTATAGCGGCCTGTCTCGCTGCTGGAAACTTTGTGTTAAATTACCCTCAAGAATCTCGTCCATTCTTGCCTGGATTGTATGAAATTCTGTTTAAAAATTTGGAAGATCCAATTCAACTCCTTCATCAAGGGGCTGCAACGGCCCTGGGAAATATTGCAGAAGCTTATGGAAGAGAAGCCTTGGACATTATTCTGCACAAATTAACAGCTGGACTCAAAGGCATAGACAAGAATCCTACCCCTGAAGATCTCATTTCTCCTTCCAATCCCCCAGACCCGGGTCAAAATGTCCAAGGTCAAGGTCACGTGGTGCATGACCTTGATGCCTGTGCCCAGCATGAGCCGCAGTGTGAATTTGCAGTCCCAGGAAAAGTCCTAGTGAGCTCAGAATCTCTGATGCGAGCCCTTGGACAAGATAATCTTCCTAGTCCTTGTCTCAGCTGTCGAAGGAGTAAAATTCCACAACCTTGGCATTTGACTGATGGGTAATTAGAATTAACTAATCATACTATCATTAACCTCACGTGACCTTTGACCTGAGGTCATGCGCCAATTTTACCTAACTAAAATTTTGAATATGCTTTCTTTATAGATGTTTGTACCTGATAGGAGGGTTGTCGACCCTTCCAGAATTTAAGAATGACCTTGAGGATTTGGTTCCCCTCATTTTGAAAACGACTGAAATACGAAATTACTCCGAGCATTGGACTTTGCTTCAAACATTTTGTAAAATCCTTCCATTGGTTGCTAAAGCCATTGGCAAGAGGCCCTTCAAGGAATCGTTGAATGCCGCACTCGAACCAATTTTCTACACGGTGGTAAGTACAGGCTTCTACCGTATGGTCATTTGCTAACTGGCAATTTTTGAATTTTCCGTCTTTTACTTCCCCTCTCTTTCTCATGTGAAAGAGAAGAGGGAAATTCAAAAAATTGCCAGTTAGCAAATGACCACAGGGTACCATGTACACGAAATTCTCCTAATTTTCCAAAAACTTGAAAAATTTGTTAATTGTGATGATATTTTAGGAATCCTTGAATCCAATGATATCCGAAAGCGGACTAGACTGTTTGCGCCAGCTTGCACAATTTCTTGGACCAAATATTTTACGATCTCGTGTTGAATTATACGACCCAAAGTAAGCCAAGCAAAATTAATGTCATACTTTAATGCCATGCAAAGAAAACAAAAACACTGTCAGCGCCATAGACAAAGAGCTTAGTCTATTCAGTTACCTCTTTCTATTGTTCGTGGCTGTATTTTGGTTGATATTGAAATATTATGCAAAACTTTCAGTTTATTTGCTGCGAATTGCTTCTTTTGACGCAATTTCTATGTAAAAATAGTGGGAAATTATTTTGGATCCATGTTGTAATTTCCCTGTAAAAATTGTGGGGAATTTTTGGATTGATTTGTTGCAAATTTAACTTTTGAATTGTTTTGATTTCAGATTTGTGAGCCTCATCCCAAATTAATGAATTATTGCTAATTGAATGAAGACACGGGTGTGATTGGCTTCTACTTTATTTATCACAGAACCAAACGAAAAGAAAGTTAAAATTAAGTTTTGGTGCCTATGTTACAATGACTTGGTTGGAGAAAGGAGTAAAGCTACCTAATACCATTTTCATGTGACAAAAGTTACTCTTTTGTTGTTCTTTCACGTTGCTCAAAATTATTCTAAATTTCAACTAAACCTAATTATAAAGTTATTCTAGGTTCTCACTATTTTGTTCCAATTTTTTCCAAGACTGGAAGAGTATTGGAACTGGAGTGTAAACGAAATATAAAAATAGGCCCTGGGGGCCCTTACTAAGGGCTAAAGCTAAGGGCCCCTTAGCTCTGTCCCCAAATGTTGAAATTTCTTCCCAATTGTTTATGTGGTGAGGATAGACTGAATTCTGGAAGTGGACGAACCAAGCCCTGCTGGTACACTTTCAGGGCACATTGACACACAAAACGATATTGACTCTGGAATAACAAAAATAACAAGAATTAAGGTAAAATTCAAACCTAAATAAGCCCAACCATTAAAAAAGTTAGCTAAATTTAAGTGCGATTTTTTAAACTTAATTTAATTAATTTAAATAATTTAATTAAAGTAATTTAAATAATTAAATTTAACTGGAATTAGTTAATTTGTGTCCTTACAGGGGTTTGAATCATAAGTGGCCTTTGATTCCTCATTTGTGTCACAATTTCCAGAGGGTAAACTGGTTGATTAGCCTCTATCAGACACTCGGCCGTTTCCATTAAAATTAACACTCCGGTTCGGCCAATTCCAGCTGAGCAGTGTACAATCGTTGGCTCCACGGTTCCCAACTTGACCTTTCGTACCTAAAGGTCATTCAAATTTAGCAGAGGTGATGTGGCAATTGTTTTTTGTTTTTTTTTTACTTTGGATCAAATTTTGACTAACTTGTTCAACAAATCGAATAAAGGCAAGGGGATCATCAGGAACGCCGTGGTCAGGCCATGACTGAAATTGAAGCTGCAGTACAACGCGTTCCTCTAGTGTCTGCGAAAACAAAAGAAAAATTAGGTTAACTAAACCTGCTTAATTAAAATTAGGTTAGAGTTAGGTTAATTAAAATCAGGTTAAAGTTAGGTTAATTAAAATCAGGTTAAAGTTAGGTTAATTAAAATTAGGTTTATATAATGAAAATTTCACCTGCAAGTGTTTGAGCTGGAATTCTCTTTGAATCCAATGTGGAAGTTTAATTTCTTTGGCCGTGCTAATTTGTATGTGATGGTAGATGACAGATGAGTTGACAGTCTGTGGCCAATATGGATGACATTTGACCCGACCTCGCTCACAAATTGGGGTCAACATTACTATCAAATTGGCATTCGTCTCCCCTAAGTACACAAAATTCGTGTTAAACTTCTCTTCAATTTAAAACCGGAAAATGAAATTGAAACAAAAACTATAAAATCTGGAGAGGTCACAAGGTCACTTACAAATCATGACCCAGAAGTCTACGCATGTCACGGAAAGTGGCCCTTGACAAGCTATATATCGGTTGACAACGCCTGAAACAGGGATTTCCATTGTGACATAATTTGCATTAATGTAGTCACCCGTGGGAGAGGATTGCAGAATTACTCGAGTCGAGTCGTCTGAAAGGACAATCAGAATTAGGTCTAGGTCAAAGTTTGAAAGGTTAAGGTCAAAGGTCACCAAGGGAGACTTGGGCTTACTTACAAGGTGAGATATCCCTGTATCTGTTTTTGGCAATATTATCTTGTAATTTGGCAGCTTCACAACTAAGTCCAGGCTTCCTTCTAAAAACCATTTCGAACTGGGTTGAAATTGAATCTGACTCAATTGACTCCGTGAGAAGAAGCATGGAAGAAATCAAAGGGCTCAGAAGTTCACCACTTCTTGAAGGGTACATTTGAATCAAGGGTACATCCGGGATATATTGGAAAGTTGGTTCCTCAAAGTCATCTGTCGTGTACACTGGGTCAAGAGGTCAAATAGGGTCAAACATAAGGTCATCAATCTTCACAAAAAAGAACGTCCCATTGTGACTTACCATTTTGACGAACTTTGAGGACAAGTCCTTTCCGAACCGTGGCCGCTTGTCTTATTGCATTGACAACTTCCCTGTGTGTCATGGCCGAAGTATTGGTAGAATTAATGGCCAATAATTGGTCACCTTCTGACAGTCTTGGGTAACATTGGTCAGCTGGAGTTCCTGGAGCCACCCGTGACACCAACACGGCACAGTTCATGTCAGCTCCACCCTTTACATTGAAGCCGAATTTTCCGTGTCTATCTGGCTCCAAACGAATCACCACATTTCCATCCTGAAAGTAATCATGAAAAATAATCATTAAAATAATCATAAAAATAATCTAATAATCTTTAAAAATAATCCTACAATAATCCTAAAAATAATCCAACAATAATCGTAAAAATAATCCAAATTGATCAAAAGCGTCAACATGTCTAAGAGAAAACTAAATTACGATGTGTGACGCAATCTCAGTATTTTAAATATTTTAAAACGGCGTTGAAGTTATACAAAAAAATTGTTTATTTGTACAACTTGAACGCCGTTCGAAATTTTATTTTATTTTGTATTTGTGTGAATTTAACGACGTTCGATTCGAATTAGAATAAAAAATATTTTTACCTCGTATTGAGATTGCGCATTTTCTTCATCATCTGCATAAGCAATTCCATTGTTAACCAGCATTTGATTGGCTGTAGGAGAAGGATGAAGAATAACTCCAGGATCTAGGAATCCACCCTCACTGGAACAAAAATGGTGATTAGGTTACGGTTACGGATAGGTTAAGTTAGGTTTTAGGTTAAGTTAGGTTAAGGTTAAGTTAACCTACTCATCCGACATTTTTCCCGGACTAAGTTGAGAACCCCAAGCCCTTCGAGGTTCCATATCGTGAGATGAAGTGACTTTGTCATTGGCCCTTGCAAGGCCCGTGGCAGCTGCTACTTTGAGATTCATGATATTGGCACTACGATGCATGCTAGGTCGAGGATATTGGTCAAGAAAAGGGCCCGCTTCCTGGGCGGGGCTTGTGTTCAATGTGAGATCAAGGTTTAGTTGATTTTCATCCTGCGCAGCAACTTCGATTGGACGTTCAGTGACCTTTGACCTGAGCGTCTGTCGAAGGAGGAGCAAGCGTTTGCTTGGGGATCGAAAGAAAGTTCTTCGTTCTCTTTCCTTTTCTTTACTCAAATTACGAAATGATTTATCTTCCCTTGTTTGGTATTCAGTTCTTCCAGAGTAACGAAATTTTGAGCCGAGTGTCAGGAGCAGGAGACTGGATCGCTTCTGAGGAATTGGTGGCACGCTGAGCCGAAAAAATGCATGATGTTCTACACAACTCTTCCAAAGTAATTTACAACTTCGATACTGGAAGCAGTCAAACATTAGAAGAGTATCGTAGTCCTCCGACTAAAAATTAAAATTTTTGACGTAAATTAGACGCGAGAGCTTTAAAATTTGACGTGAGAGCTCAAACGCAAAGTTAGATGTAAGGTTTCAAACCTAGAAGCGTACGTAAGAGCTTAAACGCCAAACCTAAAATTAGACCTGACAGCTTAAACGTAAAATTAGGCATGAGAGCTTAAACGTAAAATTAGGCATGAGGGCTTAAACGTAAATTAGGCGGAGAGCTTAAACGTAAAATTAGACGTGAGGGCTGAAACAAAAAAAATAGACGTAGGCGCAGACGTCAGATTTTAGACGTAGGCGTGAGAGCTGAAGAGCTTAAACGTAAACTTAGATGTAAGAGTTGAAACCTAGAGCTTAAACGCCAAACCTAAAATTAGTCCTGACAGCTTAAACGTAAAATTAGGCATGAGAGGTTAAACGTAAATTAGGCGTGGGAGCCTAAACGTAAAATCAGACGTTAGAGCTTAAACGTAAAATTTGATGTGAGAGCTTAAACGTAAAATCAGACGTTAGAGCTTAAACGTAAAATTTGATGTGAGAGCTTAAACGTAAAATCAGACGTTAGAGCTTAAACGTAAAATTTGATGTGAGAGCTTAAACGTAAAATCAGNACGTGAGAGCTGAAACGTAAAATTAGACGTAAGACTTTAGACATAGGCGTGAGAGCTAAAACGTAAACCTAGACCTGAGAGCTTGAACGTAAAATTCGACGTCAGCGCTGACGTAGGAGCTTAAACGTGACGAGACGTGAGAGGCGAAAAGTAAAAATATACGTGAGAGCGGAAAAGTAAAATTAAACGGCTGTTAATTTCTCACCAATTCTCGTCGAAGTTGAATGAAGAAACTCTTTCGTTTGAAAGCAATTTTGGTGATTTTGGACCAACTAAAATTATTAATTCGAATTCCATTATGATAAACTGCGAGTCCACTGGCGGAAACTCCCACTTGAATTTCCTTGCCCGCATTATCCCGAACACGATGAAATGAAACCCCGTAGCCATCAAGCCTCTTTGCATGATCCAAATAGTTGAACTCTGCATCAGCTGGTGTTTGACCTTTGTGAACTTTGTGCAACTGTGCAATTTTCCTCATAAAATCTTACCCCGACCGGAAAAAGGAGCTGATAAAGTGTGTAGTGCTGTAATTCCTGAGGTAGTAGCCATAATCGTCATTTTCTTCGTCATTAAAATCTCCAAGTTCTGATTGGACGGCATAGGACGCAAGGAGGCAGGCCGTGGAAGGGCTAATTGGAAGTCTCCCTTCCAGAACATCTTTCCGTACTTGTAAATACACGTGGTAGCGAGTGTATTCCTCATTGAGCCGAGAAGGATCCTCTACAAAGAATTTTACTCGGAAGTAGACCGTGGCCCAAGGAAGAATCGGCTCATGAGGTGGACAAGTGGCTACAAAACCGTTGGCAGAGGAGCACGGTCTCTCCTGAACATTCCCACCGCCACCGTTCAAACCGTTCTTCTTGGATCCTGAAGATGGAAGAGTTTGAGTCGTTGAGGGTTTTGTAAAGCGTATTTGTTTCTTCAGTAATTTCGAGGATTCAACCCATCTCTGAAAAAAATAAAATAATCAAATATATTTCATTACAAGTGGGCGTTGACCCTTGACCTTACCAAATGTGGACTGCTCAGAGGATGGACGACTTCAGGAGGTGGAAGAAGCTCATCAAATTGTAATCCAAAATAATCCCGTTCAATTAGCTCCAAATGTTGGTAAACTTTGTCTAGCAACACTGAACCTTTTGCGTATTTCTGAAAAGTTAAAACGCCGTTCAATAATTTATAAATTTTTATTTATATCGTCAAAGTGCAAATCCAGTTTAACTGTCTCTTTCATTCCGTCTCTCCAAATTTAAAACCACGCTCAACAACAATTTGAATATTTTTTCGTATTTCTCCAAACTTAAAAGCCCATTAAATGATTTCACCATCTTTTTGTCAAAATTGAAACGCTGTTCAATATTTTCCTCATTTTTTGTGTATTTCTGCAAAGCTGCAACACCATTCAATAATTTTCCCTGTTTTTTTTTGTCAATTTCTTCCAAGTTAAATCCCGGTTTAATTACGTAAGGAATAATTACGTTTTTTTTTTTGCGTATTTCTGCAAAATTAAAACACCGCTGAATAATTCTAAAATTGTTTGCGTAGCTCTTCAAGGTTTAAACGTAGTTAAAGATTGGAATGTTGTTTGCAAATTCTGAATAATTCTGAAATTGTTTGCGTAGCTCCTCAACGTTTAAACGTAGTTAAAGATTGGAATGTTGTTTGCGAATTTAGCAAAATTAGAACGCTGTTCAATAACTTGGACATTTTTTGTCAATTTCCGCAAAGTTAAAATGCCGTTGAACAATTTTCGTATTTTTTGTATGTCTCTTCAAAGTTAAAACGCAGCTGATTGAATTGGACGTTTTTAGCATATTTCTGCAAAGTTAAAACGCCATTCAAATTTTAATATTTTCATATTTCATTTCAGATTTTGAATTTTCACAAAATAAAAACGCAGCTCATTGGGAGCGGTCATTTTTTCAACATCTTTTGTACGTTCCTGCAAATTCAAAACGGCGTTCAGTCATTTAGATTTCTTTGTGCATTTCTGCGAATTTAAAACGCCATTTGAAAAATTCACAAATTAAAAAGCTAATTTTAACAAATGAATTCAGTTCTCTGGTGAGATCGTCTCGCAGTCTAATAATCGTATAATCGAATTGTATTTTCTAAACTTGTATTAAATATTTTTTACTAGGTTTTTTTTTTCTAAAATTTTGTTTTAAATTTCGTTAGCTTAATTGTTTTTGTTTAAAAACAAAATTAAAAAAAAAACTGCTAAATGACGACAAATATTTTGTGGGTCTTACCTCCACTTCAAAGGTAAACTGTGAATCATCGAGAAAGATGACAGTAATGCTCAAATACTTGGGCCTTGTTCGGTTAGTTGAGAATGATCCAGGGGTGGTTCCTGGTGGGGCAGAAGAATCATGAACACGATAAGTCCCACCGCGTGTTACTGCCACCAAGTTTCTTTTAGACTTTTCAAACATGTCCAACGTGTGTGAGTTTAGAAGTGTATAAATGGTGGAGCAGAGTCTGGGAGCCTCATCCTGTGAGTTGTGATCCTGTGAGATGGCCCACTTGGGAAATGAGC
This sequence comes from Neanura muscorum, assembly GCA_019775825.1. Taxonomy (NCBI): domain Eukaryota; kingdom Metazoa; phylum Arthropoda; class Collembola; order Poduromorpha; family Neanuridae; genus Neanura; species Neanura muscorum. The sequence continues at coordinate 792 of JABASL010000574.1, read as the reverse complement.
ATTCTAAACGATTCCTTTCTTTTGAACGTGTCTCAAGAGATGAAAGTCATTAGGAAAGTCCCGTTGGAGAATATCTTGAAAATATTCTTCAACACTTCCTTAGCATATTCCAAATTCTTGCTTGGATCTATATTCAAATTAAACCAAAGGGATTAAACACCAGCTCCATTAAAATCTCCACTAAAATCTAAACTAAAATCTCCACTTGGAATTAAATCAAAAAATACCAAAAATAATAACACACAATTCCTATTCCCAACTCCACCTTTTTCTACATCTTACCCAAAATATTTCCTTTCTCAGGCTCACAACCGGAAGTAGAAAAAAAACTTGTAGGACTGTGAATGTGAGAAAAAGCTAATTTAAGTAATAAGCACAACCATTCCATCCTAGACTTCAAAACACCGTCCAACCACCGTGTGAACCACCACCACCGTGGAACTGCCGTGTATCCAACCCAGACTCTAACCCACCGTGTGATATCAACCGCCACGGCCCGCCGTTGGACTTTCACCGGATTTGTAAAACCGTGAAAACCTAAAACTCCTACCCTTCCCAAACCCATTCCTGGTACCTCCAGGAATGAGTTTTTGGTAAATTTGACAAATGCGGAGTTTGAAAGCATTTAGTTTTGGTTCAAAGTTTAGTTTTTAGTTAGTTTAGGTTAGGTTTGGTTTAGGTTTGGCTTGGTAAGGTTTAGCTTGGTAAGGTTAGGTTTAGGTTTAGGTTTGGCTTGGTAAGGTTTAGCTTGGTAAGGTTAGGTTTCCAAAACTAAACCAAACCTAACATAAC
>JABASL010000573.1:0-15808 GCA_019775825.1 Neanura muscorum | reverse complement strand
ATTCATGATCAAGGAGCTGGTGGAAATGGTTAGAAAATTGTTAAATTAACCTTTGACCTTGGCCCTAAACCTGTAATACGTTGTCTAATTATTGTTGTCTTTAACTCATTACAGGAAATGTCCTCAAAGAACTCGTAGAGCCAAAGGGTGCCGTTATTTATACGAAACGTTTTCAATTGGGTGATCCAACAATTAACACGCTAGAACTATGGGGAGCTGAATATCAAGAAAGTGATGCACTTTTGTGCAAAAAGGAAGATGTACCATTGTTGCAGAAAATTGCAGACCGTGAACGCTGTCCCGCTTCCTTTGTTGGTGTCGTCATGGATGACGGAAAGGTAACGCTGAACGTTCATTTGGAAAGCTGCCTGGGTCATATTTAAAAAAAAATTAATCACTGGCTCTGGCATCAACCCATGGCTCACTGGGGATGTCAAAGGTTAAAGTGAACCCCTACAAAAAATCTAAACAAATTTTGTTTCCAGGTTGTCCTGTCAGAGCAAGACTATGCTGGAACAGGAGCTGTTGAAATTCCATCTGAAGCTGCTTTGAGTTCAATTCATAAGGACGCTAATCCTGTAGACTTGGATTTGGAATTTGTTCTTGGTAAAATGCCACAGAAAGTGTTTCAACTAGAAAAATATCAAGCAGCCCTCCAGCTTCTTCAGCTCCCACAAAATCTTCATGTTCGTGAAGCGCTCGAGCGCGTTCTCCGCCTTCCAGCAGTAGCCAGCAAGCGCTACTTGACCAATAAGGTTGATCGATCTGTCACTGGCCTTGTTGCTCAACAGCAATGCGTTGGACCACTTCATACACCTTTAGCTGACGCCGCGGTCATTGCTCTGTCACATTTTGGAACGGTAAGGAAACAAATGCAACCCTAACTTTCCAAATAGGTGTGGCAAAAATCTAAACGTCAGCCTAAACGGACCTGCGTGTTTAATTAATTTTAATTTTTCATTTATTTCTAAATTTTAATAGTAATTAACTACGGCGTCATTTTTAATTACGGTTTATAGACTGGATCAGCCACTTCCATTGGTGAACAACCAATCAAAGGATTGCTCAATCCGGCAGCTGGTGCTCGAATGACAGTTGCTGAAGCCATGAGTAATTTGGTCTTTGCTCCAATCTCAGATATCAAGGTATTTAAAATTAACTTTAATTGGCATTTATAAGTCACCATGAAAATACATTCAGCTCTGGTCGGGGATTAATTAGCAAATCACGCATATTTAATCTTACGGTTTTTGTTGGCGTATAGGATGTAAAATGCAGTGGAAATTGGATGTGGGCTGCCAAATTACCGGGCGAGGGCGCTGCTCTTTTGGACGCTTGCGAAGCCATGTGCAATTTGATGCAAGAATTTGGAGTCGCAGTTGATGGCGGAAAAGATTCGCTTTCAATGGCAGCTAGGCTTTCAACGGATACTGTTAAAGCTCCCGGAACGCTCGTCATCTCGACCTATGCTCCCTGTCCAGACATCCGGAAATTGGTGACCCCAGATTTCAAGGCTCCTGGTATGGGTCAAGAAGGTCTTCTAGTTTTTATTGACCTCTCAAACGGAAAATCCCGTCTTGGCGGTTCTGCTCTCGCTCAATGCTACAAACAACTTGGGGATGATGTCCCGGATGTCGAAGATTCACAACTCTTTGTTCGGGCTTTCAACGCTACCCAAAAACTTATCAAAGGTATGTGCCGATTTACCTGCAGAAGGCATAACGATCATTTGCACAAATTGTAAACGTTTTGTAATAATACTTTTATGTTTTGACATCCCCTTTCTATAGATGGCCACATTTTGGCAGGACATGACATCAGTGACGGAGGCCTCGTGACCTGTCTTTTGGAAATGGGTTTTGGAGGCCACTGTGGTTTTAAATCAAACATAACCCACAAGGGAACGACTCCAGCACTAAACGTTCTCTTCGCCGAGGAACTTGGATGGGTTCTGGAAGTTGGAACCAATCACGTTGAGAAAGTTCTATCTGAATTTAAGCGCTCTAACGTTCCTTGCTTTCCTATTGGTTGTTCATCTGAATTTGGAGCAGAAGGCAAGGTTGAAATCAGCGTCAATGGAGAGTGTTTCGTTGAAGAGTCAATTGTTTCCCTGCTTTCGACATGGGAGGAAACGAGTTTTCAACTGGAGAAACGCCAAGCCAATCCAATCAGTGTCACCTCTGAATTTAATTCGTATGCAACAAGGACTGGACCCAAATTCCGAATGTCATTCAATCCGAAATCAATCAAGATTCATGCTGGGCCAGCACTCAGTAATTTAAAATTTAGAAACGAAAACGAAACTGACGAAACGAAACTGAAAAGCTTTAAAAAACATTAAAGTCACGGTAAATTTTTTTTTAATTTTTAGCTACCAGCCCTGCAGTCGCTGTAATTCGAGAAGAAGGAACCAATGGTGATCGAGAAATGGTTGCTGCATTGCATATGGCCGGGTTCCAAGTTTGGGATATTGCCATGCAGGATATTGTTGGAGAGAAGGTCACGCTTGACAGATTCCGTGGAATTGTCTTTCCTGGTGGTATCAGTTATGCCGGTAAGAATTCTTGCGCACTGTACTAATGGATGCGAACGCGCCTGCGCATAGTCGAACAGTTTCGTTGAGCGAATGAGTAACGGATACCTAAATAAGAAAAAAAACTTCAAGTCCACCTCAGTGACCTTCCTAGATTGGACTAATTTCAAAAACTAATTTCAGAAAACCTGTTCCAAAAAAATTTAATCGTTTCCAAAAACGCTGAGAACTCGTTTGATTTCTTTTTCTTGATAGTTGTTAGGCTGTTCTTTTTTTGTGTTCTTACGCAGATGTGTTGGGATCTGCCAAGGGATGGGCTGCGAGCTTCCTGTTTCATCCATATGCCAAGGCCCAATTGGACAACTTTCACAAACGTGACAATACGTTTAGTTTGGGTGTTTGCAATGGTTGTCAACTATTGGCTCTTCTTCAATGGGTTGGAACAACCAATCCAAAACAAGCTTCAATCAAAATGAAGGAAGGAAATGTTCCAGCTGCACCAGAAGTCTTCCTCGATCACAACAGTTCCGAACGCTACGAATCAAGATTCCCATCCGTTCGAATTGAAAAGACGAACAGCATTATGCTCGGAAATATGGCTGGATCCGTCCTCGGAATCTGGGTTGCCCATGGTGAAGGTATGAATTAGTCATCTAAACCTAAACCAAAAAAAAAACCTAAGTTAAAACAATTAGTTAAATTAATGTATAATTATACCTTAGGTCGCTTTGAGTATCAATCTCCAACAGTCTTGGCCACCCTTGAAAAGCAAAACTGTGTTGCTCTTCGCTTCGTAAATGATAACTGCGAGCCAACAGAAGATTATCCAATGAATCCAAATGGCAGTCCACGTAAGTTTGACTCATAGCCCTTCGTCCTTGATGCGAAAATCCCCTGATTGACCTTTATCAACCACGTGTGCCCAGGTGAATTAAAGAAATGATTTCATTTCAGATGGAGTTGCGGGTTTAGTAAGTCATGATGGACGACACTTGGCTATGATGCCACATCCAGAACGGTGTGTTCTCCCATGGCAGTGGCCTTGGATGCCGGAGGAAATGAAGAGTCAAATGGATGCTGCCTCACCCTGGCTTCAAATGTTTGTAAATGCTCATGATTGGTGTGTTAAAAATCAGTAGATTAGAAATAACATGATTCGAAAAAGATAATGGTGGAATAAAGAGAGTTTAAATTTTATTTACACTAATAATTAAACTGACTTTATTGTATTCTTCTGGTATGTTGAAGAAGTAAGCAGCGTTGACTCATTCGATAATTTGCCTAACCGTGGTTTTCTAATTGAGTTGGTTACTAAGGGATGCTTCATTGATGGACTTAGAAGTTGGGCGGTACAGGTGTTCCAGTGTCGCTGGCCAATTTGATCATGTCCTCTGCAATAGACAAATTAAAACATAAGTTTCGTCGTTCTTAACTCGTATAAACTTTCATACAACGCGCAAAATCGATATCAGTAAGTCAACCTAACGACCGAGTTTCGCCTATAGAGGACCATGCTAGACAATTGTTGACTAAGTTCGGACTGCAATTGAGGTTATGCCATGAATTTCGAACTACCATTACCAAACGATCACCGAAGACCGAAAGTTAGTCTGCTTGCCTGGTCGTTAGAACCTGGCCCCTCAAAGTTAACCCCTCAGTGCTGACCCTTGACCCTAAATCTCTGTTTAGGGTCAAACCCTAAATCTCTGTTTAGGGTCAAACCCTAAACGAACTTTGTTACACATCATCTTGGCAATTCTACAGTCTGAGGGGCTGGACTTGAGGGGAAAGGTTTCAGCGACCCGCTTGCCTAATCAGGTCACAGGTACGGTAACAGCGCGGTGATGATTGTCGACCGACTTAGCGCCGGGCGGTAAGGGGTAACTATCGGAAAATTAAACGCGTAAGGTATGCCGTTCTAAGTTGCTTACCCCTGTAACGTCGAGCCTTCTCGGCGGCAGCAGCAGCATCCTTGGCAGGCTTTTCAGCGGCACGAATCGCTCGGTATTTTTCTTCCTTGGCATGCAGTGACCTTTGTCGAGAAATACCCCACAAAACACCTAGGCCAAGAAGGGTCCAACGCCCAACCTAATATGAAAGAGAGAAGAGCATGTAACCCATGTGATTGATGTCTAATTACACATTACATGTAAATTATGTAATATTCAAGCCTTTAACTTATTACAATTGATCTAAAGTTACCCGAATGAGCGGCGAGACGCGGAGAGGTTGTTCCAATGGTGGAAGAGTAGACATGGCTCCTGAACTTTTCTAAAAATTCAATCGAAAACCGATTTTTCTAAATTCTAAAAAAAGACAAAATTTCGAACAGAAACCCTTCCTCTCCTCCCTCACTTCACAGGCAGGCAAGAAACATTAAAAATTACCACACATTTTTTCTCATTTTCATCCTAGTTGGGCATGCCGGATTTTCAATTTTGTGTTTTGTTCATTCCGTTTAAAAAAATTTTTAATTGAAAACGTTTTTAACGTTTATTAAACGGGTTTTTAACTCGTTTATGAAAAAATTCAATTAAAATTTAATTATTTATTAAATTCATTTTCAACTTCCAGTATCCCATTACGGTTTCTAAATTCTCAACTTTTCACTCAGGAATTTGGCGGGAATCTAATTCAAAATTTTTTTTAAATAAAACTCATTCAATTGCATTGCAATTAATTTTGACGTAAAATTATTGCACTGTTATTTAGTTTATTTTTAATTGTTTTACAATTAATTTGAATGTACGGCACGCGTGTATTCACCGGCTTTCAGCCAAGTGGTTCGCTAAGTGACTAACTGTTTCAATTTAGGCTTGTTCAAGGATAAAGGTAAGTCAAATTAGCCCAAGAATAAATTCTAAATTAAGTAAAAAATAATTGAAATTACTGCATCACTGCATCGTTCGTTTCAACGGTAAAAATTATTTATTTTGTTCTAGGAAATTAGAATAAAAGCCATATAGTTGCCAGAAGTTAACAAAATGCTAAGCCGACTTCTGAGTAGTCGTTGCCATCTCTTACTTAAGAAACTGCCACCGGAAATCGGAGTATGGACAAAGGGGAAGAAGAATCCAATACTAGGGCTTGTGAAATACTGTTCCGGTGGAATAGCTTCATACTATGTGATTAAACACTCTATTCTAGTTGCAAAGTGTGATCGATTACGAACTACTGGACCTCGAGGTGATATGGGCCCGTTCCGTAGATTAGCTGAAGATCCAGTACCAGTAGATTGGAAAGACTTCTTTTGTATGCTGTGGGATCAGAGATGGTATATAATCATTGCATTTTCGGTAAGGAAAAAGGCTTCCAAAATATGATTTACATTAATTTCTAATGAGCTATGGTAAGCGAACGAACTTTCTGTATTCTGTCTTATAGAGTGCTCTGATTGTGGCCTGGATAAATATACAAATTCCTCATCTAATAGGAAATTTTGTTGATCTACTTACTACCTCTAAACCATCTGATTTCATATCAAAACTCGGACCCCCAACTCTTCAATGTGTTAAACTTTATTTGGTGCAGGTAAAGCATAATCTGTTAAAATCGCTCGTCCGATGTGATATGTCATGATCAGTTTATATTTCTAAGTGTTTCTTAACGTTGCTTGCAGGCACTTGCAACGTTTACTTATATCGTGGCTTTATCGATTTCTGCCGAAAGAATGGCACATAGATTACGAGAGAAATATTTCACATCTATGATGAATCAAGCCATTAGTTTCTACGACACACGTCTCACTGGTGAAATTTTGAGTCGACTAACTTCAGGTTAGTGCAAAAAAGCCTCAAGAGATTTTACGTTTTAGTTCTGGAAACTCGATAGAAATGTTTGTAAATTCTGGATTATTTTCTACCAATTTCTATTTCCTTCTGAATCAGATATTCAAGACTTCAAATCTTGTTTTAAACAAGCCTTTAGTCAGGGACTGCGTTCCTTTAGTCAAGTAAGAAAAGCTCATGTCTTCATTTGTTATTATTACATCTTGTGCATTAGCATTTTGATTACCATTCTCTTCGCAGAGCATCGGATGCATTTATTCCATTTACCTGATTTCTCCGCCCTTGGCAAAGTTTATGATCATCATTATTCCGACTGTGATATGTATTGGAACGACCTTAGGACAATTTCTCAGAAAGATGTCAAATGCAGCTCAAAGACAAGTAAAAAAAAATTGTTATGTAAACGAATATGAAGTAAAATCGAACGCGGTTTGAATTAGACGGACATTAGGATTAAAAATACATGTTCTTTTTTGTGTAGGAAATTTATTTAGGTTCAATTGCCGAAGAAGCTTTTAGCAATATTCGGTGTGTCAAGTCTTTTGCAATGGAAGAAACAGAGTCTCGACTACATTTACGCGAATCACAAAAATTGAAGGAACGAAATATTTATTTGGCTGGAGGAATCGGGGTCTTCCAAGCAGGATCAAATTTGTTTCTCAACGGTATCGTTCTCTCCATTCTATATTTTGGAGGTCAAAGAATTTCTACAAATGAACTTTCAGCTGGAAATCTGATGACATTCATGGTTGCGTCACAAACAATTCAGGTTAGCACAAAAGTCATTTCTTTTGGTTTCGTTCCCCCTTTTTTAAATTTATTCGTTTTAAAACTAATTATTTTCTGTCAAATTTTGTAGAAGAGCCTTGGAAACTTGAGTCAAGTTTACGGAGTTACAATTAAAGGACTTTCGTCCCTTGCCAGAGTTCAAGAGTTCATCCGACTCGATAAAGGACCTCGAGTTGGCAAGAGATTTGCTCATGACCACCTAATTGGTGACATCGAATTCAAGAATGTTGTCTTCCAGTATCCAGGGCGTCCTCCAGTACTACGTAATCTGAGTTTGAAGCTTCCAGAAGGAAAGGTCACTGCACTCATCGGTGGGTCAGGATCCGGGAAATCAACGATGGTCGGATTATTTCAAGCGTAAGGGACTCACTCAGCTTTGACCTTAGGCAGAGATTTGTACCCATGAATAGGTTTTATTTTAAATTTTTCTGCAGATTACATCCCGCTAGTGAGGGCAAAGTCATGATGAATGGAGTCGACGTCCAAGATATTGATCATACGCAGCTAAATTCGGAGATGATTGGGGTCATAGGTCAAGAGCCAATTTTGTAAGTTTGCTCGTACTGACAAGTATTCATTGATTTTTTGTCTCCTATACAAGTTTCTATAAACCTAGTTCGAAATTTTTTTCCCAAGATTTGCTACCAGCATTTTCGAAAATATTCGTTATGGAAAGCCAAACGCGACTGCTGAGGAAGTTTACGAGGCTGCGAAGAAGGCTAATGCATACGATTTCATTACTGCCTTTCCTAAGGGTTTTCAAACTGTTCTTGGAGAAAAAGGAGTAACAATTTCAGGTTGAGTCTCATATCTTAAAAAAATCATTTAAAAAATGACCTTTGACACATCAGTATTTTTATTTTAGGTGGGCAAAAACAACGAATAGCGATAGCAAGGGCCCTTATAAAGGATCCTGCATTTCTGATCTTGGATGAAGCCACCAGGTAAAATTAGACCAAAACCTCAAATTCCAGTTTCATGCTTCAGTGACCCATGACCTTTACCTCTGTATTTCAGCGCTCTCGATACGGAATCAGAAACGCTGATTAAAGAGACTCTAGATGCAGAAATGAAGGGTCGAACAGTTCTAATAATTGCTCATCGTCTCTCTACAATTAAGCACGCTGATATGATTGCAGTCCTGGAAGATGGAAAAATTGCTGAATCAGGGTCGCATGACGAACTAATTTCTCGGAAAGGTCTTTATTATCATCTCGTAAAGGCACAGCACATTTTCTTTGACTAAAAGGTCAAAGGTCAAACAACCTATAACCTTAAGTTCAAATATTTTGTTCAAAGTTGAGGATATCAGTTCCACTTTTTCCAATTTTAGTTTAGATAATCTAGAATGTGATCCTGCCAATGTAATTCCTAAAGAAAGACATCCAGTAGAAATAAATGTTTTGTTGAAGCTCAATATTTTTTTTTAAATATGATTTTTATAAGTCTTTATTTATTTTTATTAAATTGAAGGATAAAGTGATGGAATGTTTTACCAAGTCCACAACATAAACTATACAGATTAATTAGATATATTTCAATTTCGTCATCATAAAAACAGTCAAAGGCAGAGACAGGATTACCAAAAATTTTGAAGATATTTTTTAAATCTATGCCACTATTGCCTCAAAGTCTTCAATGTATGGGTGTAAATTATTCAAAAAAAAACTGATTAAATTCACACTATTAGAATTAAAAAATAATAATAAATAATTAGCTAAATAATAATAAGGAGGGAAGAAATCTGTTTGAACAGAAAACATAAGAAAGAATAGCACTGAGCCTTCCTATATCTTTTTTTTGTGTGAGTGAAAGTGCCCATTTAGAAGTTAATTTGTTTCGTTTCTACTTAACATGCTTACTAATTTAACACTAAAATTCTTAGAAGGTAACCCCTTTAAAAACGAAGAATTGACGGACTAATTAACACGTAATGACGCAATTTTTTACCTAATTAGGATTTGTAATTAAGTCCTTACACGTGTACTGACTGACTGTTCTTTGTACCTAATTTCTAGACAGAATTTTCGGAAGTCGTGTTTTGTAAACTGTTTACAGGGGGAAAATAGCGAGGGGGTATGGGGGTACTAATTACAGAAAACCATATTTTTTTTTGTCATAAAAATATTTTTTAAACTCAAGCGTATACTTCCAGTTCCCCTTAAAAGTTTCCCTAAATGTCAACTTTTTGGCTCTTTTTCAGAGGTAATTAAATTCTTTTTCCTAATTTTCTAATAATATATATAACTGATCTAATTAAGGTTTCAGACATATTGATTTTCGTAGAGGTATTTAAAAAAGAGGTAAACATCATAATTTAAGTAATTATTATAAAAACACAATGTAACTTTTCTTTTCTTCTGGCTTTTAGTATCCTACTAAACATTAGGAAAACAAAAAAATTTAAAGTCTTGCGTTTTGCTGTGAGGTATTTTTTACAATGAGTAAGATTACAACGCGTTCGGCTCAGTTGACTTGGAAGAAGATGAGGGTTCGCTACTTGACTTTTTTAACCAATGATCTCAAAAATCTACATCACGAACGTCAGTGGGTGAGTCTGCGGGGTCAAGGTCGTCAAAGAGAATCCATTTCTCAAAGATGGCTCCCTCATCTTCTTCCATTGGTTCAACTTGATCCAATGTGATAGCATGGCGTCGTCGATATCTCCCCGGGCCCTGACCCGGGCCGCTGCAGTTTTCCAACGAGTACAATTCATATTTGTTCTTAATGTCAACCGCCAAATTCTTCATTATATCCTGCAAATAAACAAAACAAAACGGGGGTTAGTTATTTATGAAATTAGAAAATTTTGAGGTCAAAGTGTCATAATTCATGAAGGGCGAAAAGGGAGAGTACGACAGTTGAAAACACTTTTAGATCAAAGAGGAAGTGTCCATTCTTAGTTTACATTGTGACGAAGATGAAGGGCCTGTTCCTTACAAAGTCATAATTCTCTTCCACTTTGGCTAAAGATCTTAAGAAGAAGGGGCCCTTATTTTGTGATGAATAATGAGTTAAGGGCTCATCTCTTTTTTCATGTAAACAAGGATGTCTTGAGCAGCACTTATTAGTAATCTTTGGACTAGGACGACGCAAAGGACAGAAAAAGAAAAGGCTATCACTCCTTCCTCCTATTATATTCAGAATCTTCTAAATCCAGAGAAAAGGATGATGCATTCCAGCATGATGATACAGGAGCCCTTCAAGGGAACCTTACACTTCCCTTTTCCAGTTTTAGCTTCTGTCGGCAACAAGAGATTTTATTAGGAGCCGAAAGGTTACTTACTTACTCAAACATTCCAATCCCAAGAACAAGACGGAAAAAAGTTTTGGTAAGTACTCTCTCGTCGCTACTTAAGTACCCCTTCTCCATTATCTCTTTTACAACTTTCACATTTAAACTTTGAAAAACTAACTACACATTTCAGATGTCGTTATCTTACAGCAAATTAACGTTGTTCAATCATTTAATCTAATCCTAGCTCAACTTAACCTAAATATTGGTCATGATAAAGTGAATTATGGATTGACTCATCTCGTCCGGAAATTGAAAGCGCTTCGAGCAGACTAAGCGGCTAGTGCAAGTAGCCGAAATCAAGCCAATCAAGTGTAGGTGAAATCAGCTGAAGCAGTTGATTTCAGCATCCGAACTTTTTCGAACTTTTTTTTTTTTTTAAATTCTTCAAATGTAACGGGCTTTTGATTCTTTTGTTTTCTTTCGTACAGGGTCAAAGAGTCAAGAATCGACAGAAAAAAGAGCTTTCTTTGGCCCCATCTTCTAGGAAAAAAGAAATATTTCTTTGAAAAATCCTTCAAAATATTTCAAGATGGATTTCACTCCGTCTCTTCTCGGTGTGTAAAATCTTTATGAAAGATAACCCGGGCAGGCACTACACTTCATCGTCATAAAGGCCTGTCAAGTCCTTAATGTTCTTAACTTCTTCAAATCATTGACACATCGCTTACTCAGGCCACTTCTAACTTCCGACGAAATTAAAAAAAGGAGAAAAGAATTTTTGACGAATTGAACGATATTTGTCTTTTTCTATTGTATCCCTCCAAGGCACCGTACCACCACAACAACAATCCTCCAAGGAGCGATCCCTTAGCCTTTAGCCCTTGCATAACCTTTGAAGTAGCCCCCCCCCCCTTTTGAATAAGGCCCTTTCAGAATGGGGGTACTTCGATGTGGGTGGACACCAAGGAGAGGTCACCCAGCAAGGTGCCGGCGACAGGAATCTTAGACGTGAGCTAGAGGAGAGCTGAAGATCTCGAGCCTTTTTCTGGTTATGGGAATTGACATGGGTTAAAGAAGAAAAAAAAATTCACACGTTCCGCCACACTTGACCACCTCCAATTTTTTCTAAAAATGGATACGCAAGACGTTTAAAAAATACCTTTTTTCTTAGAAAAGTAAATAAATATTATCCCAATAAAATATATAGTTTTTCGGAAAAATTTCTTCTTCAGCCCGCCCGCCCTAGAACGTATCAAATCTCAAGGAGTCTGGAAGTGAGTGTATAAAAAGCGTGGGAAGAGACTCTAAAAGAAGAAAACGTTTCCCCATTCACATACTTGGCGACAGACACATGACCTTCACTAACCCAAAATCCAGTTTTCAAAAAATTTCCTCCGGGAAAGGGGAAACTTTCATCGTTTGAATTCAAATTCTCTTGCACCCTGGCCGCACTGTTCTCAATTTTAAAAAAATGTCATTCATAAAAACTTAAGACAAACCTTGAAATTTGAGGACTGCGCGCCACTGTGGACGGCGAAGAGCCTTGATCTGTCCAACACTGCGAAAAAAGGTGTGGCAGACCTCCTCGTTGTTACATGAACTTTTTATGAGAATGTCAACAATAGGCTGATTAGTGGCCGCACCATTCAAAAAATCCACATCTCTCCCACACATACATAACATTACACCTTTCTTAAATACCCTATGTCATCGGTATGTCAATATGTCAAGGGATTCCGTCTCCCTGGGAACCGTGTCCCTCATTCATCTCCACGCTTTTACGAACTACGCAACAAAATTCCAAAGAATATGAAGAGAGGTTAGAAGAAAACAGGCACGGCGGCGGTGGCGGCTCCTTATAAATGAAAACGAAAGATTTCATTCATAAACTTACTTCATTGTAACAAGACAACACTCAATTCAAACGCTGTTATTTACTCTACACACGTCCAACGGCTCAACTCCCGGCCCGGAGGACTACAATAGACCTCCGCTTCAGAGCCAATCTCGAGAGCTGAGGTCTGATGATACGCCAAGTTCATGTCAAGGCAGAAATCTGTCGGAGGTCACAAGCCTTCCTTTAGTACTCCGAGGTAGCGGAGGGGCACTTCGAGGGGGCACGAACCATGTTTGGGTTCTTAAGTTGAGCATATCGTATCATAGCATGCGTGTAGAACATACAAATTCTTCATTTCATTCACAATTTCTTCATCAATGAAAATGAACTAAACATCATCATCTTCCCTTGAGGTCGAAGAACTCGTTTACTTTTACGTCGTTCTCCACTTCACTGAATTGTAATCCTTTGGGTTAAGTCGTAGATTTCGGACCTCATATGCTTTAACCTCTGAACCCTAACCCACGACCAACAATTACTTTGGCACGACTAACTGATCCTTATGAGTTCCATTCAGAATTTTCCAAATAGAAAAATATTGAAAACTAATGAGCATTCCTTCCATCCAATTTCTTAAGTTGAGCTCTAAACTCTGTCCCTTCAGTACCCCTAACCTTTCTCAATTTAATTTATCAAGGGCACCACTTAGAGCGTAGTTCCCTTCAAATCGAATAAATGCAGTCCTCCAGTACTTGACACATCATAACATTATCCATTCACCGACATGCACTCCAAACACAAGTCGTACAGAGTGGTCAAAATCATAGCATTCTAGGCACTAGTACACTCCGCAACTTGTTCTCGCGTGTTTTGGAATTTGGAGAAACTAGTTTGGTACACCTTGTAAATTTGATCTAAACAATGCCCAATTACCATAAGAGCTGGTAGCTAAGGGCTCGACCCCTTGTGTGCTACCAACAGGCTTCCAGTACAGAATTACATGAAAGAATCCACTCAAATTCCAAGGCGGAAGCTTTTTCCCATGACCTAGGTCAAACTTCAACTCCTTCAATGATCCACGACCCTTCTCAACTACTACAGAAAAAAGCAGGGAGGTTGGAAAAAACCGAGCCCTTAACTTGAAGTAGTGATTCTCGAATTTTATAAGGCTTGCCTCTCATTAAGAAGGCCCTCTTGCGTCGCTGTATCGTGTGAAACGTGAATGGAAAACAAAATGAACCCTTCAATTCTTGGCCTACCTCAAGAATCTGAGAAAATATTTCTGTACCCTGTAAGGCGGCCCTTGGGTAACAATATTTTCAATATTTTTCAAGCATCCCCTCATCTATTTCCAAATTCAAGAGGGTCACACAATTCTGCACATTTTTTTAACGGACTCAAATTCTGCACGTTTGCCAAAAAAGTCTCAGACTCTCCCATTTTGTAACAAAACCGTAAAATTTGGTTAGGAATTTTTTTTCATGACATTTTGTTTCCAAGTCCTCTCTCTCCCTGGCCCTGACCTTTCTCTGTCTTAAGTTGATGAACCCTTTGGAAAAATAAAGGAAAATGTAGAGTATTACTTTACCACTTACTTTGAGAAGAATTGAGATTACTCTAGATTACTTTTGAACAAGTCTTGGATATTTTCTGGAAGACTTAAGATGGCAATAACAAAAGGTTTAAAATCTCTTCTTTTTTTTCTAAAAAATGGCGCCTACACGTAAGAGTTAAAAGTAAATTGATAGGTGTGGTGGTAGAGAGGGGGCCCTTGATCCTTGATCACTTTCTAAGATTAAAACTTTTGAGAACAAAACGATGAGACAAGAAAAAGAAAGCCCAGGGGGATGAACACCTTCAAAAAAAGTTGCCGAAAATTCCTAAGAAAGAGAGAGATTTTTTCTATCTTGGAAATGACATGGAGGTCAGGATATTTCTACCTGTCTGTGGTTAGTGTTCAGCCTCAATGCTTTCCAGCGGGATCTTTCAAAAATCTTTCAAACATTCCTCTCTAATCTTTAAGTGTCCCTTGTAACCAAAACAAAAAGAGCCCTTCTAATTAATTCTCTCAAGGGCTAAATGGCCCTTAACTTCAATTGTGTCGTAACGAAAGATACGGATTGGAGTAAGTGATCTGACGAGCGACACTTATCTCATTACCACTACTCAAAATCCTAATTTAACAAAAAAAAAATTTAAAAAACACGGGTCCTCTTAATTAAGGAGATCAGCATTAACTGAAAGTGTTCATCGCAAATCACATAGTGGTGGCTCCATGATCGATCCCACCGTAATCCTGGTGATGAATTCCAAAGTGGTGATCGTAGATGATTGATTTAATGATGGTCTGATCAGTTGAAGACAAATGAATGAAAGGATTACGATTGAAAGATGCAAGATTTCCTTTTCAATTACGACTACTAGTATAATTATAACAGTTAGAATTAGGACAATTATAATAATTAGAATTAGTAGCATAATAATGTTGGTGGCTCAGTAGAGCTTTCATCATCTCGTGACTCGTTTTGTGAGTGGTTGAGAGACGATCATTGCTTATCATGGAACTGAGATCTGTTAATGATGAGATGAGGGAGTACATAAAACAAAAGTCACCTTCACGGACAATAGGCAAAAGAAAATGAAAAAAAAAGAAGAATAAAAAAGGAAGGTCTTTCCAAGGAGATCTCATTGACTTCAACATTTAACAAAAAGATGAAAAGAAAGAAGAATTTCTCCTCCTCCGAATTCTTACATGATCCATTCTAAAAATAATTTCAATTGTCACAACATCCTAAGTGCCATCAATCGTTTTTTACCCTCCCCTCTAGCACTTAAAGTTTCTACACAGAATTTGCACGCTTTTCAAAATTAATTAACCTCCAAGGGATTACCGAAATTTGGCCGAAAATCCTCAGAAAATAAAGGCAAAACACCTAAGTCTTAGCCGATTTAGCCGAAAATCTTCAGAAATTAGGCAAAATACCTCACTGGTTCGCTATTCCGGTATACAAAAACTTAAAAAACGAAACAAAGCTTAAATTGTTAAACCTATAAGCGGCCTTAGTTAGTTAAGGTTAATTATGAATAAAAATTAATTACCACTGGAACTTTGATTAAAGCCTCAACTTGACTCAAAACGGACTCGACAACTTCGTGACTAAGGCGGCGACTGCGCTTAAGTACCACGGCAAAGCAGGCAGCGGCAACAATACTTGGTTTTTCAACGGCACACGTAGAATCTATAGAAAAAATTAAAAAAACAAAAATCCAAAAAAATAATCAAACAAATCAAACAACAATCAAAAAACAATCAAAAATGCAAAAAGTATAAAATCAAAACCGTTAGTATATTTAATGTAATATTAAAATAAAAATTAATTCTATTAAGTACGAATTTCATTAAAACTAAAAAAATAAAATAACACACTCTACTGCATCACACGAAAAAAAAACGCATGAAATGAAAAGTTAAACCTACAAGTCCAAAACCCCGTTCCAAACATACAAAACATGCAACTAAAAACACAAGTTGTAAGGAACGTCAATGTCTAAATTGTAAAAGGATAAACCCGTTCGCGGTGCTTTTTGAATTTTCGTTCTTACTCGAACAAATTTCTCAATTC
>JABASL010000572.1:0-15815 GCA_019775825.1 Neanura muscorum | reverse complement strand
AAGGCCAAACCTAAATAAAATTGCCTCCAGCTAAGTGCCCACATGCCATAACCATTAAGGGACTTCCCAAGTTTCAGGGTTATAAGACCGGCACTGAAGCGAACTAAATAAAAAGTTGACTCAATAGCAATTGACCCTTCGTTGATTATAACCTTTGACCGCGACGTCCAGCTCAATCAAATATACTTCGGCAGTGATGTCAGTAGCAGCGTGAACGCTTAAATTTTAGAATTTGTAACAGTTTAGTTTACCATTGGCCGGCTCTGAATGCGAGTTTTGGGTTGTCCCCTTCGGCGGTCGCGGTGGCGGCAATTGATAACACGAGTTTCTTGACTGTTGGAGAAAGATTTACAATTTTGGAAACTGTGACCTCGTGAATGTCAGGGTCCCTTGGTTTGTCACTTGTACGATCCAAGTGACTGGATCCTGTACCAGGATTGATAGTGCTGCTCATTCTTGTGTCGGCCAATCGACGAGTGTCGTGAACTTCTGGAGCTGGTGACAAGGTTAATAGAGCTGGAGGACGTCTTCGCGTTATCAGCTGTTTGATAACCCTGGTTACTGAGATCATCTTTTTTGGTAATACTAATTTTAAGTCCAGTTACCAATTAACGTTGAATTATTTGGCTCAGACTGCTTTTTAGAGTGACCTTTAACTTTTTGTTATTCCTTCATAATTTACGTTGTAAGGCGTAAGTGATTTAATTTACTTGAAAATCATATAAAGTTTGAACAAATTAAAGTGTGTTTTACTAATTTCTACCAATTATAAAGAAATAAGGATTACGTTATTACGTAGTATTACATTTACGTTTGTAGGGGTCAAAGTGCCACTAGTACCGTTTAGCCTTGGCCTTGGCTCTAAATTGAGATCAAAAATCAAAACTTATGTTTTCTCTGTGAAATGCTTGTTTTCTAGGTCTCCTCTGGAATGACCAAAAGTTTACTGGGATGTTTCTTGAGTCAATGACGGCAGTGACAATTAGTTTTTTCAGTCACTTTTTCTGCGACTGCCCCCGAGGGGGTATGACCTTTTGATGACATAACAAACCCCGGTCCAACTATATACGTGTTCCAGAAGAACTGTGAAAATAGTATGAAGTAGGAGACGTACATTCCCAATGCCAGTTGAATGTTCCACGGATCTCGATCACAGTCACCTCCCTTCTCTGTTTGGGCGAAATAATTGAGGTTACCAGAATTATTCCAGGTTAGAAGTTCGCAAAAATCGCTGTTCGTGTAAACTTATCAACTTACGCAGAACTGCAAGGGAGTAGACGTTTGCAACAATTCCAACGACCATTTGAGCCAATTGGACAGTGGTTATGAATGCAGCGATCTTACGGGGAAGCCTGATATCTCAAGGCCTAAAAAGGTACATAAATCTGTTCATTCTCTCTCAAAGCGCCTTAATGTCGTAAACGATAAATCCTAAAGCAATTGGTCGATAGCAAAAGCTCAGGTCAGAATTTTTGACGAGGGTAGCTTTAGATGGTTATCGCTTTTAGCATAGTATTTATCGTGTTACGTTTAGGTCAAGCCAAGACATACAAACCTTGAATGCATAGTAAGTGTAGAGCAGCACATGGACGCCGTAATTCATTGTCAAGAATACCCTATGACTCGGATCATGGGAGCCGTAGGTGTACCACGTGTATAGGAGCACTAGAAAATAATGAAGTTACACCAGACTGTATCGAATCGTATATAGCCACTTAAACGTTCCACCAATTACTTCTAATCAAAATGTTACCTGTAGCATGATGATAATAATGAAGGAGGATGAGCGGCTGTTTTCTGAGAACAATAAAGGCCGTGTCACCCAGTTCAATGACTTTGGAAATTATTCCAATAAGTTCCCAGAGAGCGGTTCCCGAGCTGAAGTGTTTTCTGGAGCAAATAGAGGCATGTAGTCCATTCGGTGTATGGAACCAGAGATCCCATATTTCTGGTATATTTCGTCTGAAGGCGAAGGCCGAGAACATGGCGAGCAAAATATTCCAAGTGACAAGAAGATTTCCAAGCGGAAATGGTGACCGGTCCTTCATCCATCTTCGTCCCTTGACAATGAGTGTAACATAAATGATGACAATGGACAGGCATATGCCCCAGTACTCACTCATTAGGACTCGCCATTTTGCAAAATCAAAGTCTCTCTCGAATCTATAGAGACGAACATAGTGAGGATTTTTGAGCGGAAGTGGTTCACGCATTGAAGTGTTTGTTCCCTTCGGCTTCCAAAATCCGGTTTTCTTAAATTGAAATTGGTTTTTCCAAATGTCAAGACCCCTCTGGTGTTCTGGAACTTCAGAGTTTCCGGCCGGAGAGTGAAAGTCAGACTGGAGTGAGAGGATTGATTTCTCTGGAGAGTCGAGTAGTGAAAGTGGCTGAACCCTTCCTTTTGCTCCTATTTTCTTCCTAGTGCTTATGCAGAAAAAGTTTATTTGCTATCGCAAAGTTCAAGGAAGAATTTTCAGGCATGAGTTTCTACCCGCTTTTCATTGGTTCTTGTTGCTAAATGTGCCGAGAGCCAAAGTAATACTAAACCTTTTCTTTCTCATATTTGCGTTTTGAACTGAAATATTCAAAGAAACTGACTCCCTTCTAAGGATCAATAATAGCTTCAAATAAATTATAACGTTTTCCTTATAATTTCTCGATTTTTAATAATAAGCTTAACTTGTCTAAACGATGCTATAAAAAGACAACACGTTTTTATTCGAAAATTTTTGTTGTGTAAGCAGAAACCCTTCTAATAGCAACGATCAATAATTTCTAGACTCTCATCGATAAGACTAAAATAACCATGAAAGCGTGTCCTTATGGTTTTGTTTTCGGCATCTTATATAATTTTGAAATAATTTTCTATTGACGTGGCCGAATTTGGAAATCAATTAAGATCATCATCCCGTGTTGATGCGGCGCACGCCATTACGAAACGGTGTAATGCTGTTCCCACGGTTGTGTTGAGGCTATTTTATAATTTTAAACCTTGCAATTAAGAAAACTATTTTAGGTAATCATGAATTCAAGCGTGTGATCGATAAAGTTATGGTCGTGGATCACGATTTCCAATGTCAATCACCCATTGTGTTAATGTGTTAGTGTTAGCAGTACTACAAAGTTAAAACTGGTTTTATTTTATATTTCAGGTAAATGCACCTCGTAGTCGTGAAGCAACCGGATGAATGATGATCATGACAAAATTCAGAAGAATTCTTCTTAGGATAATGGGCCAGGGTTGCTTTGAATTTATGAAAAAATGAGGTCCACCCTCGGAGGGTGACCCTCCTTCCGTACATGAACTAATGAAGAACACGACGAAATGAAAGGTGTACGAAATCTTTTTTCTGTTTCTCTCGCATAACCTTCCCAAAAGTTGAATAGAGGACTCGAATAATGAATATTGGATTGATGCTTCATCCTCCAAAGGGTTTTGGCGTAGTCATCTCCCTACAAAAAATCTTTTCGCATGACTTGAATGTGTAAAATTTATTTGTTGTTAAATTATTGACTTTCTAGGACGAAGTGTTCTCATCCTTCCTCATTTTCGTGTCTGTACTTTGGCTGACTCTTGATCAGGTTGCCGCAGGCAATCTGGCCCTACACCCAATGGATTGTGAATGTGTCCAATAAGGCCCTTTCGAAGTCAGGCCCACGGCAAAGGTGGTGTGGTGAGGTTTGAGTGAAGACCTTTGACCCAGTTTTGGTTTCAGAATTTGAATGCTGTAGCGACGGAAAAATGCTCCTGGACTTGTTGGAATTTTCTCTTGGGCTATACGAACCGGCGCTTCAGATCTACGCTGTATTGTGGCTGGCCTGGATAATTTGTCACTATGGCCATGTCAAGGTTTCCGGACTTGAACTAATTATTCAAGTGTGCCTGTACAATTGGACCGCTATCCTTTGTACACCTGTTTACGTTGTTGGATTTCCCATTTTTTATGCTGTTCGCTTCGGGCTCAATACTTATATCAAGTGGGAATCTAATGGGAAAGTGTCGATAATGCCAGGTACGGAGTATTTTTGAAATTAATATTTATGTAACTAATTAAATTGTTTTGAATGCAATTAATTTGCGTGTTTTTGGTTTAATTAAAAATTTATCTTTGACAGGCAGTGACGCCGTTTGGGGGACCGAATCCTTTGCAAATGCGTGTAACTTCACTTCTCTTTATATTCTGGAAGGAACTTGTGATCGCGACAAAGTTACTAGCAAAATGCTGCGCGGAATTGTGGAGCACGAAATTGGAGGAGAAAAAATTTATGAAAAGTTAAAATGGCGGGCGGGATCAAGGCTGGGTTATCCTGTTTGGGAACGGCTTGAAGAGACTTTTGATATCAATCGACACATTCGCTTTCTACATGAATGGAAAGGAAATGGACGCATGCGCTACAGTGAGGATGAAGTATTTGATGAGATCTCCAGTTTCTTTGATCATCCTTTGCCATTGGATAAGCCTCAATGGGAAGTCTTCATTGTACCTGAATACGTGTACAATGATTCTACCAAACATACGAATAATTATTATGCTCTCATTTTTCGGTACGAACCTTTCGCCACGTCTTTCTATAACCAAGACCCAAAAATTAAAATTATTTTCTTCAATGTCTTTTCCTATGCGCAGAATTCATCACAGTATTATGGATGGCGTCAGCGCTGGATTTGCTCTTCAAAATGCTATTGCTGACAACCCACCCCGGCTCACCGTTAATCCCTTGGCACCGCTCAAAATGTCTCCGATCGAACGTCTGATGGGATACGTTGCAATTTTAGTCTTCGGATTCAGAGATGCAGTTCGATCCTTTACCCTTGTAGAATCCAATTGCTTTCATGGACCACAACTAACGGGTCCAAAGAAATTGGGATGGTCCAGGCCGGTTAAATTGGACGGGCTCAAGGCAATGAAAAATGTCACAAGAACGTCGACCACGGCAGTTCTAATGTCAGCAATTGGAGCATCACTAAGGAGTCTGGCAACTAAGAAAAAATTAAAAGTTCCAGACAAAATTCACGCGTCACTCACCGTGGCCATTCTACCATATCCAGATACAAAACCTCAGAATCGCTTCACTGTTGTGCTCTTTCCATTGAATCTTGCTATGTCATCGACCATTGACAGAATCAAGGCCACTTACAAGTCGGGTAAGAAAAATCTGAAAGGTTCTAAACTCAATTTGCTTTTACGCTTCGCGAAAATGAAGTTTGGTTTTTAAGCAAGTTATACGTTTTAACGTTTTAGGGCAGAGATTAGCACGATCTTCCGAAGCTCTTGTGAACTTTTACTTGATGAGGCTGTAAGTAATGCTAGGAATATGAGAGTGACAATTATTATTAATTAATTAATATTTAATTTTGTTTGCAGATTAGGACAATCGTGCAATAATTTCTGTCGACAGTTCAACAGGCTCCTTCACTCCACAATGTTGTTATCAAACGTCCCTGGCCCAGCGGAAACCGTCACCCTGTTTGGAGGAGATAGGCTTGCGGATGTCGCGTTTTGGACACCGTTGCGTAACTGCATAGGTAGGGGTACTTCAACTTCAAGTTGAGATTAATCCCCTTGTAGAATTTATGCTTTATGGTCCGTAATATCTGTTCCAGGCGTTTCAATGAGTTTATTCAGTTACGCTGGGAAAATTCGGGTTGGTATGGTTGGTGATTCCGTAGTTTTTCCAGATCCAAATGATGTCCCAACGCTCATATCCGAATTTGAAAAGGAAATTATTAGAACAGGAGTCCTTGCAGGAATTGAAGAAGTGGACTGCTTCACAAAATGCTAAAGAATGTTCAGACAGTTGCCAAAGAAAATAATTGTGATTAACCAAGCCACCGCACACAAGCCGCCATGTACCAGTTAGCAAAGTATCGTGCAATACCTTCTGATGTCCCTGGATGGTTTAAGTTGACTAGTAAACTACAAATTAATCGAATATATTTTGCTTAAATTATTAACTTACCAGATTGCAATAAAATTAAGATATATAAAATATATTCAAATTAACATTTTACGGGAGGGTAGCTTAAATTATGTATAAGTTATAATCATAATTATAATTCTCAGGGAAACTGCTACCGTTTGTTTCTAAACTGGATTTAGTCACGAACTGGGAAAGAAATGACAGCTCAAAAGATGGCGGTGGCCGCCGGCGCGGCGACGGAGAGGAGGTACAGCGCAGTGATTTTTGGCAGTGGGGAAATATCTGTTTGACCTTTTCAATTTTGTCAGTTTTGTTAATAATGATCTTATTAATTTCAATTCCGTGAATCTGTGACGATGCCTTCATACAAAGAATGTTACGAAATCCTGGGGGTATCGCCAGGTTCTTCAAAAAAAGAAATAAAGAAGGCTTTTAGACGCTTAGCCTTAAAATGGTAAGAATTCGTTGTTAATTCCAACAGTGGATTTCAATTTCGTTTTTAAGCCCAAGAGTTGATTTCAATTTGACTTTTCTGAACGTTTTTGCACTCGTTTTCCAGGCACCCCGACAAGAATTTAGGAAACGAAAAGGCAGCGGCGGAGAAGTTCAAGGTAATACTAAAGGCCAGCGAACTCTTAATTGAACTTTGGAAACACAAGCAAAGATCCAAAAAGGACGACGTACCACCCCCCGAGCCGCATAAGCCCAAAAAGGATGACGTACCACCCCCCGAGCCGCATAAGCCCAAAAAGGATGACGTACCACCCCCCGAGCCGTATAAGCCCAAAAACGAATGGCGCCATAAGCCCAAGTACTATGAAGACAAAACTGATAGGGGTCAGAACACTGAGAAGACGCAGTCAGGTCAAAATCAGAAGACCACCAAAGATGAAAAGTATCGAGAGCCTGACACTGATAACAAGAAAAACCAAAGGTCAAAGGAAGCCTACGAGCCCAAACCTCCTGAGCCAGAACAACAACATAAGACCTCTTCATCTCAACCTGACAATTGTAGTGTTTCTGAAGAGATTCTTAGAAATTATCAAGAAAGAAAGAAAATGGCGACGAATTTGGCATATCGATTCGGAGTCGGACTAGACTCGCGTGATCTGAATAATTCATCGGACTGGACAACTACTAAAACGGAGATAAAATGGGGAAAGAAAATAACAACGAAAAAACGATTTAAAAACGGAATAGAAGAAACTGAGGTGTATATTAACTATGTCCTTGAATCCAGGACTTCAAGACGCTGCAGTTACTGAACGTTTATTAAAAATCAGCGAATGCTCAATAAATGTGATTTCTGGATTTAAGCAAGTCTTACTATGAGATTTTCAATTGCAATTATCCTCAATTACAATTCACCAGAAGGGATTTTTTGCGTTGAATTTTTGTAAAATTGAGAATAATTTTATAAATTTAGCCGCGAAGAGAAAAGTGAAAAGTGTTTTCTAAAATATCATCCGTAACTTTGCTGCCCAGTACATAGTGCCCGTCTTGTTTTTCTAAAAAGTTGTTTTAAAAAATTCGTTCTGGATTAATCGATTGATTGTAATTTGCGAATCATTTATTGATACTTCCTGATCCTGAAACTTTACTGCTGGATAAAATAACTCGTGTACCAGTTGTTCGATGTGTCATTGACTCGACTCAATTGGAAATTTGTAAGTTCAAAATAAACGATTTTTTAAGTTATCAACATTCTTGATGCTTAATTTCTAACTATCCGTTTGAATTTTTTGCAGTAGTCCAGCGTGATTCACAATGTCTATACAATCGTTCCTTCAACTGGCAAAAAGAATTAAATTAGTAGAATATGGACTTCCATTCTTCATCTTAGTAATCGGTGGCTCTTTTGGTATGAAACATTTTCAACAGGCTCGTTACGATTATCGCCAAACTCAATTACTTCCAAGGCACGCAGAAGAAGCTGGAATCAAAATGAAGAAACCTGGAGAAATAACACTAGAGTCTGAATATAAGAAATTAGAAAAAGTTGACTTAGATAATTGGGAAAATATTCGTGGTCCAAGGCCGTGGGAAGAAAATATTGAAAAAAATGTTTAGGTATGTTTAGCAACATTTATTCCCTGTTGACCTTCGCCATCTTATGATGTCAGCTTTGTAATGACCCTGTTCCTAAGTGAGAAGTTTAAAGGTAAACATGGCAAGGTTAGAGATTTCGAATGGTTGTAATGGTTGTAATGTAATGGTTTAGTAATGGTTGGGAAATAAACAATCCAATCATCCCTCTTCTGTCCAAGGTATGTTTCGTCATCATGCGTAACGCATTTATTAGTAGTTGATTTTTTATCACATGAGAAGTGTTCAATTCTTTTCTCTTGGGGTAGTTTAGGGACAGAATTTACGGGAGGGAAGTTGAGGTATGATTTCTGGATTATGATGGTGAGGTCAAATCATGGTCTTTGACCTGTACGGTGTAGTTGAGCATTTTGTGTGACTGATCTTGCATTATTAGACGGAGACTTCCTTCCGCAGTATATCCAGTTCCTGTGCAATTTTATCCACAAGGGCACGTACTGGCACTGTGGCAGGAACTATTGCCTCGTCCAGTCTAAAAAAAATCAGTTTAAACGTTTCAATCAGTTTCGTTGAAACGTTTTACTTTTAATTGAAAGTTTTGGAAAAAATTGGTTACCCAGCAGCTATACGAATGTATCCATTATAGCTGATTGAGGCAAGTCCAACTCCAATGTTTCCTGGCAGCATTCCACCAGTGAATATCATGTCAATGACTGGGATACCACAGTAGTATACCAGGTCGGGTGGACCACTAGAGAGTACACAAATATTTTATAAAGGTCTTATTGAGATTGTTTGAAAAGTAATTTTTAAGATTTATGATATTTTTCTCACGGAAAGTTGGACATGAGCGCTGTAACAGAACATTGACGAGCAAAGAATTGCGTAAGAAACGGAAAAACTCCGCCGATGAAGGGAATCATATAGAACAGGAAAATTGGAAGCGTATTGCTTTTCAATTCGTGTAGATGCTTATCAATTGCTCGAAGGCGTTCAATTGGATCTGAAATTCCTACGGGTAAGCTAACCCAACATAGAGTCCTGGAAAATGAAATTGGAATTATTCATTTAAAAAACTGATCAAGAGTGTTAATTATTACTTAATGTTGATTTAGCTCATTTCATACATGAAGTTTCTCATTTTATCTGGATGGCCAACCATTGGAAGTGGCGTAATACAATGGAGCTTCCGAGGAACTTTGACCTTTTGTTCCAACATAAAGTTTCGAAGACCTCCTGAGAACGCTGCCAGAAGAACGGCCGTAAATGTTACGTCGGCCATATTTTTAATTTCCTTGATTGATTCAACAGAAAGTTTCTCAAGAACAGCTCCGTTGACCTTGCGTGAAAGTTCTTTCTCTGAAATATGCCAGTCGTTGAAGTCATAAGCGGCGAAGGTCTTAACAAGTTGATAAGGAGCCATAATTGCCATCGCAAGTACTTCCAGGACTCTTCTGAAATCCCTGACCTGGTGTGTAATTGGGTGTTAGGGGAAGGATTCGCCCTTCAGATGTTATTAGCTCACCCACGAGCTTCAAAATACTGAAACCATCAGCAATCTGAAATCATGGTACGAAAATTTTAAAAATGAAACTTTTCAACTACTAAGGGCATTTTCAATTCCTCAGAATTTTAGTTTTATTTTGTACTCCTGCTAAAAATCGTCAGGATTCAGCAAAATGCTTTAAAAAAAATTGAATAACGATGCTTCATTTAAGTTGATAAATTACAAGAAATAATCGTCCCAAATTTATGACAGATTTTCTAAGTTCGATTATTTTCAAAAGTATATTATTGGTTTACGAGCTTCAAAATACTGAAACCATCAGCAATCTGAAATCAAGGTACGAAAATTTTAAAAATGAAACTTTTCAACTACTAAGGGCATTTTCAATTCCTCAGAATTTTCGTTTTACTTTGTACTCGTGCTAAAAATCGTCAGGATTCAGCAAAATGCTTAAAAAAAATTGAATAACGATGCTTCATTTAAGTTGATAAGTTACAAGAAATAATCGTCCCAAATTTATGACAGATTTTCTAAGTTCGATTATTTCAAAAGTATATTATTGGTTCCAACATGAGTTCATGGCGTCGACGTTTTAAATGCACAATTTTCCTCTTTTTTGGTTTATTAACTAACCTAATTTCTACCGCAAGTATAATTCTGATTCTCTCAAAAATTTTGATCATAACTTATGATCAAAATTTTTCCCGGAAACAGGTGATAGAGGTTATGATTCATAACCTCCAAGCCATTCAAAATTATACGTCGGCACGCTTAAGTATTGCGAAACGTGAAAGACGTTGGATTCGCGCAGGAAATCCCTTTCATAGAGGTTTAGTTTTAGGTTTAGGTTTAGATTTCGGTTTAGGTTTAGGTGTAGAGTGTGTTTAAGCGCATGTTTAATGGTTAGATGTTTAATAATTAGTTTAGGTTTATGTTTAGGTTAGGGTTAAATTTTAAAGTGAGAAGGAAACCTCAATGAAAGGGATTTCCTGCGCGATTCCAACGTCTAGTGCGAAACTTATTTGAGCAGTTTGCCTGTGGAATTAATGAAAAAAATTGTAAAATTTGTATTTTGAATAAATCGTCAAGAATATTGAAGAGGAAGACCCGTCATGTATTTTTTGGAAAAGTTAAGTCGAGGAAAAAATTCTGGATCCAAAGCGAAATTATTTTAATTGACGAAAATATTATGTTTTACAGGCAGTGAATTACTTACCGCGTGATGAATTTTGAGGCAAACGGCTGTCGTTTGTTTTTCCCCAGTTTCATCCACGGTGTTTGGAAATACAATAAATTCCCACGGACTTCTATACTTGATGAACGGTTTGGAAACGAGCTCATTCGCAATTCGGTAAAGTAAAGGCTCATTATACTGAACAGCTCTCAAAGGTCCATCATACACTTTTACATGATTCGTAATGTCGAAATGCTCATCTTTCTTCCAGAAGTAAAAACCCATCCAGCGTGACACAAATTGACAGAGTTCAGGCCTTGTTTTTTGTCCATTGGAATCCACGGCATCCACTAATTGTTTCTGTAAAAAGTCCCGTCCTCCTTCGATATCTACAACACCATCCAGAATCATAAAAATGAGCAGTGGTGCTCTGGGTCTCTTATAAAGGTCATCCACCGCGAATATAGAGCTCCTCGTTGTTAGGATCTTGCAAAGGTCAGGACGGAAATATTTTCCAACAATTGATATAAAATATCGATACATATAAATTGGAGTACAGAGAATAATAATTAAAATGATGCTAGGCACCACTAGAAATGTTACAGTAAGGATTAGAATTTCCCTGGCTACTTTTCTAAGGAATAGAAGAACCCCCATGTTGATAGGATCGATTGAAATTTTCAGAAGGTCAGAAGGTCACTAGAATGCTAGAAGCATTTCACGTTTACTTGAAATTCTAGAAACATAGCCCAGGGAAGCGCAAACCGAAGTTTGAGAAGAACTGGTGTGGATCTTTTGGCACTTGAAATCAGACTTAAGCACAGTGTTTCATGTTCTCAGCGCAATGGCGATCCACTTTCTGCGTAATTAATGTTAGTTATGTTTCCGTTTTTGCGAAAACTATACTTTCGCATTGCAATGAATTTTTGCATACAGGAAAAATACGTAACTTTGCTTCATTAAAACGGCCAAAATGGATCAAGGTAGCTCAATAATTTCGAGAAGCCTCCTGGGAAAATCCACCCAAAGACTCATCAAAACAATGTTTAAATTTCTCATCAAATTCAAAGGGAAAAAAGTTAAGGCTGAGTCCCTTAATTTCATTAAAATCAGACCCCTACAATTGTAATTCTAACTTTAATCAATTAACGACGCACGAGGTATGAAAAGGTACCATAATGCAAAAGGATATTAAACCTAAATTGTGAATTAACCAATAGGAAAATTGCCACAATTTTTCGAGAGTAATCGCTGGGGGAGGCATTACCTAAATTCTTATTTAGGTACCATGCTAATTAAGTACCCTCTCTGTGAAATACATGTTTCTTATATTTTTTGTACAAATAATTTATTTTTTTTCTAAACTACAAAATCTTCCCCATCTTTCTTACCAAAGCTAACACAAGAGTTGACAAATTATAACCGGAAATGTAAATTCTAAATAAGACAAATTTTAAAAAAATGAAAGTAAATACCATATGATTAATTTATACTTTTACATGTTGCAAAATCTGTTTGCTGAAGTTGCCAATTAGCGAATTCGCAAGTTCGTCCTACAATCCTCCAACGTTTACCTTTCTTCCCTGAAGGTCTGTGACGAAGAATACAAATTTCTAAATGATCAAAAGCGAACGATGTTATCTGCAATTTAGAACATTTACGTCGTAAAATGAATCTGAATTAGCAAAAAATCCGTCAAGATTCATCGTGAGCTTGTGAACGTTCACACGGAAGTTGGCTTCAAATAGGAGGAGCCGAAGTTATTGCACGGCGACAGGATTTTTCCAACCCAGGGCCAAAAGCACCGCCGTAACGCTGAAAATGACGCCATTTGT
Organism: Neanura muscorum; assembly: GCA_019775825.1. Lineage (NCBI taxonomy): Eukaryota > Metazoa > Arthropoda > Collembola > Poduromorpha > Neanuridae > Neanura > Neanura muscorum. The sequence goes on along the minus strand of JABASL010000572.1, from coordinate 3,331 downwards.
GAGACTGGCATTAGCTTGATGGTAAAAGATGCGGAGAAGATCGTTGTCAATCCTAGAAAAAGATAACGTAATATTTTTGAGAAATGTCTTTGTGACAGGCAATTAACTCTAATTAATTGTTAGTGTGAAAAGTAACATTTATTATTACCTTGTTAAGTCAGCCCATTTTTTAAAGCTACAGTTAGGTTCTTGTAATAAATCTGACAATTGTAATTGGTGCTGTGAGAATTATGAAGCCAGGGAACAGAACTACGGCCACGACTGTCACAACCACGTTGACTAAAGTTGTTATTGGGTTCATGTTGATCAAATTTTCAGTTTCGCGAAATTTTAAGCGATTTTTTGGAATGGGAGCTGGAGCGTTGACGCTATTGTTTTTTTTCCTTTGGTTTTTGCTTTCTGTTCTGAGTTCTTACAACAGAGTTTTGGATCTGGGTTAAATAGGATCCGGTTGAGTCCCATTAGGAAGGTTTTTTGCGTAGTTGGCTTCCGATTGGTCGAGGGGAGATCCACACCCAGTGTCATTTTCTACATCAAGAAGGCTCTTGAACTTGATTGCGTAGTACTTGCAGCGATATAGATGCCAACAGATGCATAGCAGATCCAGGAATTTATGTCACGGTCACCTACGCCATAAAATTCCCAAGTTTTGCACGTGCAAAAAACAAAACAAGGGAAACTGCGTTTTAGTAAACCGCATCTTCGCATTTTTTATCTCAAAGTGGTACATACGTCTACTACGCCTCCAGAATTGGCCAATCCCAAGCATCCAAGCCTTCCTCTAGTTTTTGCTACAAAGACGGTGCTGTTACAATGCCACTTGACACCATGACAGGCAGATTGTACCATGATGAGGTTGGTAATAATTTGAGACGTAATTAATTTGATGTTAATGATTTAAGCGTCAGATTAATCTTTGTAGATTTGAAGAGAATGACGAAAGCGAGAAGACCATTGTTATGGCGGACTTTACTTTCTGAGTGTGATTGTGAGTGGGAATTAGAACAGGGGAACCTTCAGAAAATATATGGATTACAACAGCATCGGCAAATAACAAATAATTCCGTTGCATAAACTTGATCCTTAGAAAGTATATGCTATTTCTCATCAAAAAGACTTAAGAGTAATTACTCTTTATTTTCATGTTTGTCACAATTAATTTGGTTTAATAATTAGTTCTTTTGAGTAATTTAAGTTTAAAAACCATACCTTGTGAATTGAGATTCCAATGTTGCTATTTTGATGTGGTGATTTCGTTATACTATTACGGAGAAAGTAAAATAAATTTGTGACAGGTAAATTAAATACCACCACAAGTAACACAGGAGCAACATATTAGAAGGCACATTCTTTTGAAATTATTGTTCAAGATGGGCGTTTCTCTGCATGCTTCTTTGTATGAGATTCAGCAGCCTTGATGAATTTTGACTTGTTCTGCGGGGAAACAATCGGTTAATGTAATTCTATGTATCGATAATATTACACTAGCTATAAATTATAAGTGGATTGAGGAAACACCTTGGAAAATTCTTCAGCCAATTCAGGGCGGAGTGGATGATCGATTTCAGGGAAGTTGACCAATTTTACGAGATCATTGAGAACGTTGGAAGCTTTAGTGGCAGGTTTCCAGTTGTCTGGATTAATAACCGTAAGGCAGACATTTCCCTTTTCGTCAATATTGGGATGGTAGATGGGAGTCTTGAAGACAACGGTCGGCGGCTTGAATGGATACTGATCCGGAAACGTAATTTGAATTCGAAAAGCTCCGTGACTGTATGGGGATTCATTTGGAACAATCAAGCACTCCCAGAGAAGAACATTCGAGTCATCTACTTTGAAACCTTGAACACCAGGCAGCTTAACGGTCTTAATTTCAATAATTTCCTGCGTAAAGACAAGAAATACTGCAATTTATCGAATTTATATTATTTAACAAAATGATGTTTACCAAATTAGCACAAAGTGGATTCATTTTTTTCTTCTGTCAACTGTTTACCTAAAGACTTGGATTTGATGTTGCTTTCCTACCTTTTGAAGCCGACGAACAGCTGCACCCGCTCCAGTTGCCATTTTAACGAAAATCTGACGTTTAGTCTAAGACAGGTTCGTTTCGCCCAAACCCTACCTCAAGAAGGTTCTTTCTAAGATGACCTCGGGGAGCTGCAATTTACAAAAAAAAAACACCAGTCAACGCCAATGAATTTTGTTGGAACTGAAACGACAAACGAAACCCAGCTTAATACAGGTCTGTTGACCTAGTTCAAAATGCCAGAACAATGTATACAAATTTGAATTTCCCACCACCATAAAATCAATTTTAAAATTATAAATTTCAACTTAAAATTTTGTGTGTACACTTTTAATCTAATCAGTTATTAACTGCTCGTTTCTTTCATAAATTTAGACTACATTGAAGTAATCATTGATGATTTACCTTATTTACTTGATAATCAACACTTTTAAGTCACCGTAAGTGTTCTTCCTTTTCCGTAGGTCTTCCGTAAACCGTAAGTCTTCCTTTTCTGCCACTAGTGACTAGACGTTCGGTATCGGATCCGCTACAGGATATCCAAAGCGCTACAAACAGGCCGGTCGATACTACCAAAAGCAACAAAGCAAAGGTACGGTAAGCTAACGGAATCCCTTTGGGAGGCCCTAATAGTCGGATACCTCGGAAAAATGCTTTTTTTTTTTACCCGAAGGAGGGGTCACTAGGTTTAGTTTAGGTTGTATACCTCGGATACCTCGAAAAAAGGCTTTTTTTACCCGAAGGAGGGGTCACACTGTCACAGGTCACTGGGTTTAGTTTAGATTTAGGTTTAGCCTAAACCTAAACCTAAAAAGCCTTTTCCCGAGGTATCCGACTATTAGGGTCTCCCATCCCTTTGACGTAATTCTTATCTTACGGATCGTGTAATTTTTAGCTCACCGATCAGAAAAGGAGTAAGGTTAATCCTTTTTCAACTGTTGCAGCTTGCAATTATGATGACAAAGAGACTAGATCCAGGCCCCAGGCCAGGAAAAGGTTAAAATGAGGTCTTGTGAAAACTGTTGGCCGTTGATGGGAAATATAAAGTTTTGTTCTTTGATTTATTTTCTCAGGTTATCGGTTTATTTATAGCTAGTGTTTCGTTTTAAGTTAGTGGAGTGGAATCGATTTGTGACGGACGATACGGTGTAGGTAAGTGAATAAGGTTGGGAATAATTTTGTGACAAGTTGGACTGTCCTTGGGATAAAGTTTAGATGAGTCGAGTCACTGAACTCAGTATCAGTTAACGTCAAATGTCGAGTTGTCCTAATAAGATGACAGATACTCAACTCAAGACTACT
>JABASL010000571.1:0-15818 GCA_019775825.1 Neanura muscorum | reverse complement strand
ATAGATGATAAATGACCATCCCCAGCATTTGCGTGTGACACGGAGGTCACAGGTCAGAGTGGACTTTTGAAGTCTCCAGGATTTATCCAGCGACCATTGTTTAAAGCGGTATTCCAGTTTAATCTTATTTGCGAAATTCTTCTGACGACAAATTATGGACGCGTGGACTTTAACAGAATTTTAACGGACATTTGCAAGAATTTTGCACTGCAGTCTAACCCGATTAATCCACCGTATTATTGCATTGTAGAAGATAGTTTTGCAGAGCCCAAATCTTGTACCATTCAGTTAGCAGTAAGGTTAGTTAGAAAACGTTTAAAGTGAGCGTGAGACAGATTATATGTATGTTGCAACCAAGTCTGTCTAAACCCACTGACTCCAGCAGTTCAATCAACTCTGAGCACCAGTTGTAGTTCGTCCAGTTGTAGTTGTAGTTAGTACAGGGCAGTCGTAGATCTCTTATCGTGAGATGCCGCTGCCTGTCTTACCGAACCGTATGCTTCTAGTAAGACTGCCCTTGCCAGCGGGCAGTATTCTCAGCCAATATAGGTACGCCAGCTTTGAAATGGTAAAGGCTACGTGCGGTATTCCTGCATTTAACCTCGCGAACTTAGATACTAAGAGAGATTTGGGAGTACTACAATTGAACATACGATCAATTTGGTGTATGACACTTAATTTTAGATCAGGTTGTTTGGGCTGTAGAGGGTAGTAAATCGTTATGTATCACCCTGTACATTAAATGGTACAAGTATGTTGAAGTCCAAGATGCTCCAAGGGTTGAGCAATGACTTGACCTTAAGAACGAAGCTAGAAAAGGATTGCAAAGTATCGTTTCCAGAAACGATACCGCTTCTAGTATCGTTTCCTTTTCAAATACAAATATTTGGATTCGGTATATTTCTGATCGTGTCTTATCCTTCGAGATACAAAACTAATACAAAGCTTTTAATGGTTTACTATGTCGAGGATAAAGTAAGTTAGGGTCTGGGGTATATTACAACGCCCAAAGAATAGATTTTCTGTTAATGTGTAGACCCACTAAAAATATTTACTAAAAACCGGCGACATATTTTATTAAATATTTACTAAAAAACCCCAAAATATTTAGTTAAATATTTTTGATTTTATAAAATATTTACTTATATATTTGGCATCTCAGCCTACTAATTTTCCAAAAACAAGGGAAATACTAGATTGCTACGTGAGAATTCCGTAGCTGTAGCAGTTTACGTTAAACTCAACATATATTTCAACGCTTCCGGAGCCCTCGTTAGTACGCGCTCAATTCGAATTGATTTTGCTTCGAATTTAAAGCTGTTGTGATTTTCGGCTATCAAAACACATCTGTAATTGACACAATATGTATAACCTATATAGTTGTTTAGTCTGAACGGGCAGAACTTGTCTCTTAATTTCAGAATTTTGGGATAAATCTTTGAGGCCATAGTACTAGATTAGAACTTGTAGTTGCAATTAGAGTTTTAAACTACAATTCCGTTGTAATTATAATTAGAGCGCCGCTAAGATAAGCAAAACTAGACACGTCGAGATTCCGCACAGTAAATGGCCGATTTGTTTATTGAACAGAAGCGGGTCCCAAGATTTGCAGGCTAAATTTCTTTCTAAACATAGGGTGTTTGAAAATGACCTGTTTGAGTGAGAACAGGAACACCTTTCGCACGAAAATTCTGAAAGCGTATTGAAAATCTCAAAGCGATTATAGGACGTTAGATTGAAAACAAAAATTTGTTGGACATTTTATTCTCCATTTAACTAACGAAAAACCTGGTTTGTGGTCAAATGTCTCGCTTTGTGTCGGGACGGCGGAATTCTCTTAAACAACGTCGGATTTAACCTTTAAACCTGAAGAAATAATTTCTGTGCTCTCGTTAATTAATTCAATGTTTAAGATGTCATTCACCATTTTACATGCCAAGCTGACCAGCATAAAAGTAAAAAAAAATATTAAATCTACAATTCTATACAAGATATCCAGTACGCTAATTCAATATTAAATTTAATGTAATTGACTCCAGTAGTCAGACGCTTGCGCATAATTTGGTGCAGCGTAAATTCTTCTTGTGGACGTATTAGTCCTTTAGGCTGAGATGCTTGGTCTAGTGCGCCAGAGAGCGGAGGACGTAGAACCGACAACCGCTCTACCTATCAGGAGCGGTCCAGGCATATTACGTCGTATTAACCTTTACAGATTGTAGACAAGCTAACCGGACAGCTACGCAGACAATAACTTTACATAGTCAATACTCTGAGTATTTTAAATCTTAAATTGAACCATTGAATTTTCTATTTTATTCTGTTTCCACAGTTGCTACCTCATTTTAAAATATCTTGAATACTGTAAACTGACCTTAACGGCAAAATTTACGAACCCTCTTATAAAGCTAGACAGAACTCAGATTCTATAGGCATAAGCGACGGAATTATGATTATTGCATAATCTTGTGCCATTTCAAAATTTGGATCATAAACCAAAATTGAATTGTGATACAGGAATTTTAATTGGAGCAAGATTTGTTGCACTCGACAACCCAGGATTAACAAGAAACGTTAACGCGGTAAACTGAAATTAAGCTTATGCCAAAACTGCAATACTCCGTGCCAATTTTTTGTTATAATTCTGCAAAATATAACAAAAACGTTGATGTTTTCCGTAAAAAGTGAAAAATATTTGGATAAATATTTATTATTTTCAAAAATAGTTTTCTAAAATATTAAATATTTAATATTTTTTAAAATCCCAAACTAATTTTTAAAAATCTAAAAATATTTAATATTTAATAACATATTTTTAGCGGGTCTAGTAATTAGTCATTCTTGGATCGATAGATATTGATTTTTTAGGTTAATTTATAGTGTTTTTGGATTTTATGCGCGGCTTTGATTTATGCTGAGGGGCTGGGTGTTGGGCTCCCTCTCTCGGTGGTTGTGTGGGATATTTTGGTATGTTGGTTTTTGTCAAGCTGGCGCCACTAAAAATGGTGGATTTCTAGTTTGTGCATAAGTGTGCGTGCTTGAATTCTTAAAACAATGATGCTGGAGAGAACATTTTGTTTAATTTGAACTGAAACAAACTGTGTGCAAAGAAAATGGTCTCGGTAGTCCGTTGTGAGGGTTCATAGTTTTGTGTGAGATTTCGTAGTCTACAGGGAGGGTTTCTAGTTTACCATGAGCGTTGGTAGTACATTGTAATTCTTGTAAGGCTTGGTAGCCTTATAGGGTTTCTTATTTATTGTAGAAATTGAAAGCATTTTTTCTTAGCCTTTGATTTTTTAACAAAAGGGTAGACAAATTAAGTGAAAATGCTCACCTTTGTAGGTTTCTCCCTCCTGCAGTGCAGAGTAAGCGTTCTTCCTGGTATGCAAAATTTGCATATAAAGTTCATGCTGCAAGTGCTTCCAAGCTACCGTGCTACTTCACAAAATAGGCACTCTGTTATTTAATAAGAACTTGCAAAAAACACATCCGTCGCTGTTTTTATAGATCTAGAAGTTTCCACAATTGTTGATGTTTTCAATATTGCCTCCGGAGTTTTAATTCGTCATACAGGATTCGGTGTCCAATTTAGCCTACAGTCCATGTGAAAATGTTAAGGTCACAGTATACGTGCTGTAGGGTGGTCCATATTTTGGGAGTTAAAGTATTTCGTTGTCTCACCCCGTGCAATTGTTCAATTAGGCTAGAAGATAACTTTGGTAAAATTTGGACCTGTTTGGTTAATATCTTGAGGTAGCTCAATCAAGCCAAAGTTATTGCTGCTGTTTAAATGGCTGAAATCTATTAATTATGAAAGCAATATTTTTCTGCCACATATATTATATTTTTGTGAGCGCGCACTACTCTCATACATATTTTTCAAGTGGAATACAGATCCAAAGGTTATGTTCTGTTAAAAAAGTTTTTGGTAACCAAATTTTAAATATGGCGACAAAGATTTTAAATAGACTGATCTACGTCTAAACCGCATTCAAATAAATTCAAATTTTAAATCCTTGGTTTTCTATCTTGGTTAAACACCATTTGGGGGTGAGACACTGACTTACTTAAAATTTGTTTTTCCATGCGCACATAAGCACCACCCTGTATTGCTAGCAATTAGTGTTGTCAACTGCGAATTTTATCCTACGTCGCAAATCGGTCTAGATTATTAGAATAGAAAATAGAGTATATATAGTATTATACCTAAAAAACAACACCAGTGTTTTATGTCGCGTTTTTTTTGAAGTATATTATACAACATTGCTGGAATAGTTGAATAACTAATATGTTAGATGCATGAGAATCTAAATGAGAGGACTGCTCCGCTGTCAGTCCGATAACCAACTCTCCTTTATTCTGTAAGACCTTAACCTATTTAAGCTAATTTAGGAACGGGGATGCGGAAGAGAATGCCAGGAATTCCAAGATCAATGCATCGGCCTTGCCCCTGAGGTGCCACTGCATCTCACAACTAATTGTGACTTCTCCTAAAATCACATTTATTAAACTGTTGAAAAATGAATGTACACACGTAGTGTAACCGCAGGATACAGGTGGTGGGCGAACTATCAAAAAGTATGGCGACTACTGAGTTGCAACACCACTGTATGGTTAGCGTATAACCCGCGGTTTTCAGGGGCGTGCCCCTGATGCACGTGAGGACAGCTGAAAGAGAGATACACGGTACGTACGTTTGAATGGAATAGGAGCTTTTACGCTGTATCAGGTCAGTTTATTTTAGTTAGACTTAGGGTCTAAAGTACAGTTTTTCCAAAAGACTGTCCGGTGATTTTTTACCTTACAGTTGTCGACCCAGGTCAACCGAACTCGAAACGCTTCACAGCCCCTGCATTTCATACCCGAAACCAGAGTATGGGACAATAGGACCGTGCAAATGCTGATTTGTATCCATTTGTGGTTAGGTTTGTGTCTGTGCCAACGTTCAATTTTATAACATTATTGCATTTTTGTGTGATATGATTTGCTATTGAATATTTTTATTAAAATGCATGCAGTTCTAATTGTGCTGCCACGTATTCATACTAAGGTATTATCCATCAAGAATAGACAACTGCTCTTGGAACAAAAATTCTAGTTTGATTACCACGTGTCATACAGCTCAGGTTGCCCGTACCATAAGCACAACTGTTTTCCTGTAATTAGAATACAGCCTAGAATGCACTATTTAGTGCTACCACGAAGTGGATCGGAGCCCTACAAGGCGAAGCTATCTACTATACTTGAGAACCCAGGCTATGAGTACCCAAACTACCCAGTACGATGCGTGTAGTCGGCACGATTTTCAGAAGGGTGGCGTGTAGGGAGATTTTTACACCTTTACAACCAGAGGCGATGCCATTAGGAAAAGTGGCTAGTCTTATCTTTATAAACCACGCAAGGCCCAGTTGTACATTTCAAGGGATTCCCCATTCAATCCCAGGATTGGGGTTGACGGGTTCGCTGGCTCGCCTTTTAGTTTTGAAAAATTGTTTAAACTGGAGGCTGTAGCGAAAGAACCTTGATGCTTGATGTTGACCAAAAATACGGGGATAGCCTAGACTAAGGCCAAGATCGCCAAAGTTCACAATGCTTACAATCAGGGCGTGGTAGGTTGCGTCTGGTAACGAACTAAAACTCAATCCCCATCCCCAGCATTTTTTTCATCCCCTGCCCTCCCAACATCTTTTTCATCACCTGACACCACCATCACAAAATCCTCACCACCAGCACACAATCCTCAGCATCAATCTCATTCCCCATTCCGTGTAGCGGAACGGCATGCTGAATTGCAATTCCTTTGAGATTTTCATGACATTTTGTAACGGTGCTGTCTCGTCGCTTCCCCAGAAGCTCCGCCCATCTTCCCACCGTTAGGAGTGAGCGTCCAACAACGTGTCGTCATTAGGATAGTCATAGTCATGATCATTTATTCTTATATATGTTCATATATACATTTATTCACATTTAGTCATTTGGTGTGTTTGACAGAGTCAGACACAGTTAGAGCTAGTTAGTAGGTTCTCAGTGGAGAACCAGTCAGTGTTCATTCAGCCTTCGAGCAAGGCTCACTCCATTTATTCGGCTGTTCAGCCAATAAAGTTATTTCACGATCATCATCGTCGTGTTGTCCTGATCCTTATTGTTGAGAGGTCAGAGTTTAGTGAGTAGCCCTTCTGGCGAGACGGGATTCCCCTGCACCTTAGAGGAAGGAATTTGTGGCATTTTCAGCGATTCAGCGTTTCACAGCATTACAATTTTTCTTCCATTTATTGGGTTCATTTTTTTGCTTATTGGGTTTATTGGCTTTCGCATCAAGATTCTTTCTAAATGTCGATTTTCGGCTCACATTGTTCATGGAGCTGGAGTATGCTTTGTTATACTTTATTTGAATTTTTTATTTTCCTTACTTGGATGACCAACAGGTAAACTCAGATTTACCAGAGTCTTTTATCGTACAACTTAAAAGCTACATTTGGGTTTTTAAACAAAACCCCATTTTAATTATAATTGGAATTTATTGCAATGGATTCTTTTAGCAAATTACATTAGAAGGATTATAGCAGAAAAATTGTATACTTTATACTACCGTAACTTTATAATCGCTATAGCTATGCTATGATAACACTTTTTTCTGCTGTTTCTTCAACAATGTTGCAGTAAGTTCATTTAATTGTATTTACGGTAATTTGATCCTCCAAACTGCACTGTTTTTCTGCACTGTGTAAGCTTTTCGGGAATTCGCTCTGTCACTACAACTCGGAAGGGATGAGGCTTAGATGTAAATCCAACCATTGATATACTTGATGGTCGCTCTTCGTTTGGCACACACGAAAAGTTGAATTTCTTCAACATCTCGGTAAAATACGTAAAGATGATTTTCTTTGAGGTGTATTCACCAACGCATCTTCGCTTGCCTATTCTCAGACCAAAAACGATTTCCTGCATTTTTTCTGGAAATAAATGTTAATTCATTTTTTTAATGATTACCAAAACCCCAGATAGCCATTCTTTCCGTGTTGACGAGATTTCTGCACTCATCGTCAAGGAACCTTTTTGGACGAAATATATGTGGATCTACCCAATGCTTGGAATCGTTGAAAAGCGTATGCATGTTGAACATCACACAGGAACCCTAGTATGAATTAATTAAGTGCATTGAATTAATCACTTTAGGGAAAGATATCTTGATTTTTTTATATTGTTTTATATTTAAGTTGTTTGGGTGATTCACTCTTTAATTGCAAGAATAAACTACCGCATTCTTTTGTAAGAACAAGAGAATTTGAATGGGGAACATAAAATTTGTATAGTTAATAGTTTTACGATATTTTCATTGTACTATTTTCGGACCACTAAAGAAAAATTTCCCTTTCTTAACCCTCCGAGGACGGCGGGAAAATTGACGCGCGAATCCCTCCGGGTGTATATGTCGTAGCGGGTAAGCCCCTTTAGCGTATAGTCCTGTACGCTAGCGCAGAGCATCAAATCCTTACACGCTAGCGCAGAGCACGACCCAAGAATTTCCAAACTGTTAGGTTAGATTTAGGTTTAGGTTTACCTAATTTTTATGTATTTGCTTTTTTCAAACGGGAGGCAATCGTTTTGTCTCTATCACTCCGGTTTTCCACGCGTGTATACCAACAAGCCTTTTCCGGAAAATTACGCAGTTGTTAGAGAATTGCCAGGTGAGCATTTGGGTGATTCTAAAAACCGATTCTAACGCTGCAAGATGATGACTAAGGAGTTATTCAAATGCCAACTAATTAATTACCTTAGGAATAATCCAGCCTTTATATTTGTATTCGCCACTTGAAACTCTCGGAGTGGGAATTGGTACCATATTGCTTACTCGAAATAATTCAAGTAATACGGCCTGTGTGTAAAGCATATTTTTGTGTTTTGAGGTTACTTGCTTTTCACATGCTGTCTGCACTCGATCAATTTCAGCCTGAACTTTTCTTTGCTCCTCTGGATATAGCGTCATATATAAAATCGCGAATTCAAAGAAATGACTCGTTGTCTCGACCCCAGCAAGGAATAAATCCCAAATAGTTAATATTACATTCTCTTCTAAAATTTTAATTTATTCTTAAATATATTTAAATATGTAAAATTGAATGTACACCGTATTTGGAGCACAAAAAGTCTCGGCTCCATTTTTCAAAGCATCAATTTGAGAGGGCTTATAATCCGAGGGAGGTGGGGGGGGGGTTCTTATTAGACCCTAAAATTGTCTACCAACTTTCAAAATCGCTCTATCCATGATCCGCATCATTCATTCTCTGTATCAAATTATTCTGTTGGAAACTCGTAGTTTACACTGAGTTTGTTTAGGCTCAGGAGGCAGACTCCCTTCATAAATGTTAAAACACTTCGGCCAGAAAGGGGATGCAGGCGCTAATCTTTTTTCATGGACTAGTGAAGCTTGTAAGCTTGTACGTTTAGGGGGGCGCTCCTATATTTTCGAAGGGCCTCACCAAGTGGGCTCCATATTTTCGAAGGGCATCACAAAGTGGGCTCCTATATTTCTGAAGGGTGTGACAAAGTGGGATTTTACTAGGGGGGGGGGGCTTGCATCTTGAGCGAACGAGGGAGGCAGTTATATAAAAAAATACGGTATATTTCAAGAATGTTACAACGAAAGCAATCCAGGATAACTTACCCGTAAAATTTGAGTGACCAGTTTCAGATTTACTTGCTGCTTTCAAGAATTCGTCCACAAAACTCGGTGTCACGGATTCGCTCTTTCCACAACGAGAATCGCGAATAATGCTCTATGATGGTACATGAAGGTTATCAGATACGTGTTATAATACATGGGTGATTTGTTGTTATTCTTGGTACTATTTGCTCGAAAAACAAACTGACATACCTTAATAATTTCTTGTTGTTTTACTAACATGTCTGTAATCTTATTATATGTCGCCAATCCAATACCAATTTTACGAAGAAATGGAACAGCAGCTAACGGATTACGATACGTTGCCTGTATCGCAATTGTTTCAATTTCAAGGGTGATTCCTACAAGTTTGTTGTCGTCACCAGTCCAAACACGCCCAAACAAAATGTGATATATTACTTTGGAGACAATAGACATAAACATAAGACCATCAATCTGAACTATGCCGCCATTAGTTTTTGCAGCCATATGTAGGGAGTCAATTAATGATGTCATTTGTTCTTGTATTGCAATGTTTAGTAGTTTTGGTTTTCTCATAGCGGCGTCTCGCATCCTCCTCTGCGAAAAATGCCTGATTTGTCGCCAATTCTCGTTAGATGAAAATAGGAGTCCTACATCAATATAATACTACCATAAGATGCGTCATTTTTTCGCATTATCTATTCCACGACATAACGACATACCGAGATCTTTATTGAAGGAACGTTCCCTAACATACGGGAACACGTAACGTCCATGAAATTCGTGTTTCGTTAATAGAGCCATCATGTCTTCATATCTCGAAATGACAACTGTTTGAAATATTTTTGGCATACTTTAAATTCAATCCGTTTTAAGCTAAATTAACAAACAGGTTTACCAGTCTTTGTGAATCCAAAATTGATATACATTACGCCTCCATATTTAGTTGCTAACTTTGCCAAAGCAATGTGAGGATACCTTGCATCAGCCCAAAGAAACGCAATGAGACCGCCAATTCCAAACCAATTAGTTGGTCCTGCAGACATTAATTAGTCGTACTGATACTCACAAAAAATGAAGGTCAGTTGAAAAGGCAACCGATTACCGGACCAAAATCTTTCAATACCAAGAATCTTTGAAAAACTATTGGAAACAAATATCCCTATAATAAAAAAAACCGGTTATAACGTAAAACTAGTTTAAATAAAATACAAAGCTCTACTGCGTATGATGGCTTCTGCACTCGATCAAAACACTAGCCGCGTTCTCCTGGCGGATTCAAACGGTGCTTACATTATCTTAAAAAACTCGGGTGTGTTTTAAATAGGTGCAAGGATTGGAAGCTCAGAGCTTTCCGCGCAAAGTTTTTTAGACCCCAACCTTATTTTGGTATTATCGCTCTTAACCCAAACGTTATATGTACAATTTCTCCGCCCAAATGTCGGTTTTTTTTTCGCATAAATACAAAAAAAAAATCGCTTTCCAATTGTAAAAGTTATCAGAAGGTGTTTCCAGATCCGTAAAATAAATATTTTATTACCTGGAGGATAATTCTTTTTGGACCTACTCCACTTTGTAAGATGAAAAATAAAAAATGTAAAAAGAAGGGCCCCGATTAAAATGCTTGTTAAACTCATTTTGTGCGTGAAATAATTTTCTGACCTGAAAGAGAGCGTATACAATTAATTTCAAATAAGATGTGCTTTCTATCAGGAACAGTAGCTAATTGACAAAAAATTGACTGCCTGAATAAATTTTTTAGCGAAATATTTCACCTGTTTCTCTCTTCACAACTTCTAATTAATTGCCTTTAACTAGGTTTTACGACCCAAACTAGTTTCCAAATTTTCGTCGTAGAAATTGTTCGTCTATACTCAAGGTGTAAGTTTCTCATAAAGTCCAATTAGTGTGAGAATAGTCCCATCATAAACTTATATAATACTTATATAATTGAAAGCATGTAAGGAAAATTTAAATATTCGAAATACAGCAAGTTTTACTTCAACTAATTGGGGCGCCAGTTGTGGCAGTCTTGCGTTATTACCACCCCTTATATTTATATTCGCTTGCCTTCTGGAGCGCAACAAGTAAGTCCGAGTCACAAGGTTAATTGATGGATGAAAATAATCACTCAGATAAAAACATTACTCGTTTCAATAACTTCCATTCGACTAGCAGTTTTTCTCAAATTCTCATAATGGCAACGTCTAATGTAATTCTGGTCATGCATCCTGGTTGCACTGGCGCTGGCGCAAAACAGGTGGGCCCTGTGAAAAGATTTGCTGCTATGACAAGCATTATAGTTAAATCTAAGATTCTCTAAGCATTTGAATTTCCATCACAAAAAGGAACATTTATTCATAAAATATTAGATTAATAGCGTCCATCTCCCACGATATAATTCCTGGAAAGATACAACAAACATATAATCCAACCTTTAAGTAAAGTAAAAAACACACATTACTTACAAGGGAAGGATTTGGTATGGAGCTCAAACCCAGAAATAAGGGGTAATTACTCATTAAGCATATACTGTTTTAAAACACTTCCGACAATATTTCGACTGTAAAACTCATAAACCGAATTTACCCGAATTTTAAAAGAAGTCGTGTTTGTGTTTTTCCCCATGTAATTAGCACGGAGAGAAAAGAGAAGAGGGAAACATGGTTTAAGCTCTTTTCTCCTCTTCCACGTGTCGTCCTCGTACTTTCACCGAATGAGTGAAAAAGAGAAAAACCTTGTTTTCCTCTTTTCTTTTCTTTCCATGCTATTTCACATGGGGAGAAACCCAAACACTACTTCTTTTAAAATTCGGGTAAATTCGGTTTATGAGTTTTACAGCCGAAATATTGTCGGAAGTGTTTTAAAACAGTATAAGCTTATTGAGTAAGGACCCCTTATTTCTTGGTTTGAGCTCCATACCAAATCCTTCCCTTGTAAGTGACCAATTTTTATAAACTCGAACCTTTTGGGCCTCTTGGTTGTAGTGAGAAAGTTCAATCGAATGCACATGTTTGGTTTATATTATACAGTTATATTACATAAATGTTTCTAAAAGATTTAAAAATTGTATTTTAGAAAATACTTTTTATGCGCAGGCTTGTTGTAAAAAATGTGCAATTCTTTGTCATGTAATGGAAGTTCTTTTTTAGACCTAAAGGAAACTCGATTTGAGTCAAGTTCCGTACCGATAGCGTTAATAAGTTTGATTAAAGGTATGAAGTCTTTGAATTAATTACTATTTGTCCGTTAGTGAAAACTTTTAGTGAACCCTTTAGTAGAACTAAAATGTATGTTTTTGCAAGTAGACTTGCTAAATTTCGGAACGTTTTTAAATTGTTTATTTAATTTAGTTTTTACCAAAAAAAAGTAATGATTTTATTGGACAAAATTCATCTTTTTAAATGAGTTTAAGTTCTTTTATAATAAACTACAGATTGAAATTTTATTTAGTATTATTCGTTTTCACGTTTTCCTCTTATTGTCCGTTAAATTTAACACCAAATCGCTTTATTTCGTTTCCAGTTTTTCAGAATCATCAAATGAAGAAGGTGAGAGGGTGAAAAGTTGTACACGCTTTTGTAAAAACTGTCAGTATAAAACGTTTATAGAGCAAATATTTACACTCAGGATAAAAATAATTTTAAAATTTACCAGTTAGTCGCACTTGGTTGTTAATTCTATATTGTTAACTTTAATTCTGAGAATTTTGATTAGGTTCATCTGCTGAACCATGAGTCCATTGTGAACCTTATTTAAACAAATGGAGCGTGCTGTTGTAGATTGTGGGTGAGTTTCGACAAATTATTACAGGAATTGTATTTGTTTTACCGTCCGTGTTAGCATAACACGAAGCTTGGAAGTAGTGTTGGGTGGATCTTCCTGTATCATTTACAGAGGAATGGGGAGGGGTCCCATTAGCCCCAAATGGGTTCGCGACTCTGGGTGGGTCCCCGGTCAGTCGGGCTATCCAGGTTTCGGGGTACTTTAACCATAACACTGATAGGTTTCGGGCCACTCTCACCCTAACAGCGGGAGGGTTAGGGGTTGGTTAGTATGGGTTATTTTTAGACTAAGGTCGGGGTTGAGAGAAATAAAATGACGGCGGTGGAAGTTTTAACTCTTGGTTTCTTAAGAATGCAGACAGCACGTTAGTCATTTGTGCCTTTGCGAGTTTTTGATTCAGCGGATTTAGCTTCATCATGGACTTGTTAATGGAGTCCCCGAAGTTATCGCTCACACGGGATGTCGTGGGAGGGCACTCGAGCCTAGCGAGGATGTCGGTCCTAAAATACAATTTTTAAATCTTTTAGANCGGTCCTAAAATACAATTTTGCGTTTTAGATTTGCAAATTTAAGGTACCTTAATTTACACACGATTTGCCAGAAAAGTTTCATATATTTTTTAAGCCCCTCCATTAGAGTTGGTGAACCGGGAGTTTTACCTTGCCGAAATTCTAACTAGTCCAGTTTCAGGGGGTTCCACTGTTACGTCCGCATTGAACGATTTCAGTATGCTCATAATTTCAAGCTCGGAGTTGTCCTAAAGAAAACAAATTCATCACAAAATTTGTTTTTTACTCCATGAAATCATAATTTTTTACAAACATTTAAAAGGCACAAGCATTTAGCAAATTTGATTAGAAAAATTTAATTTTTTGTCGTACTATAATTTGCACAAAAATTTTACTAAAGACAAACCCACGCTTACGTAAAAATTACTAAGGGACGGACAAATTGTAATTAATTCCAAAGATTTCATGTCTTCAATCAAATTCACCAACACAATGAGAATGGAACCCGAATCGAATCGAATTCTCTTCAGCTCTGAAAAGAAAAAAAAATATTTATATTACAAAAAATTGAAAATGTTATACAATAAAGCAGTACCCAAAAAATATTTATTAAAAGCAAATCCTAAGACGGCGTCCAATATTTACTAATGGAATACTTAAAGTATTTAATAAACCGTTGTAAACGGGTGTGACGAAGTAGCCTAAGACATGCCCCCTTCAAGGGGTAGTACCCTTAAGTCCCTATCGAATTTGGGTTTAATATATACCGCTTGAATATAACTCCTCTAAACAGATTAACAAAAACAACCCAAGAAAGAACCGTGATGTGACGCCCCTTGAAGGGGTAGTCTCTTAGGGCCCATTTTTGATAATGTTCTTACTCATAACCCCTGCTATATGATCCTGTAAACAGATTTTTAGAATTTCAACCCGTCCAAGAACCCTCAAGCGGAACCCGCTTGAAGGGGTGGTCTCTTACAGCCCATTTTTCAGTTGTTGGGTTACGATTTACCTAAAAATACTACCCAATAAATAGATTTGGAAAATGTCATCCCGTGGCCTTTGGAAAGCCCCTTGATGGGGTAGTCCCTTAGGACCCATTTTCAACAGATTTTTTACTCATAACCTCTGCAATAAGATTCCTCAAACATATGTTAAATATGTCAACCCGTGCAAAAGCCATTAGGGCCCCTCTTGAAGGGGTATGCCCATAGGATCCATTTGACAAACTTGAACTAGGACAGGACCCTACGAATCTGATACTGTTGACACAAGTTCAAAAAGTTTACGCCTTCCTGAGAGAATCGTGAGGCGGACATACAGACGGGCGGACAGACAGATGGGCGGACGGATAGATGGGCGGACGGATAGATGGGCGGACATACAGACGGGCGGACAGACAGACAGACAGGCGGACAGACAGACGGGCGGACAGATAAACGGGTGGACAGACAGACGGGCGGACGCACTGCACGTACGTTTCCATAAAGTAGCATACGGTACTTAATAGTGGTTATTTTATAGGAAAAAAGTAATTCAACCTACTTGTAAAGTTAAGCAACGAAGAACGGTTTCCAGCGTCTTCATTTCCGCCCCAAACGAATTGATTTCTTCCCAAGATTTTTTGAAGTGCGTGAGATTCTTCATCGCAAAATTGTTCGAGCCGACTTCCATAAAATTTAAGCTCAATCACATTGGTCATTCTTTCTATAAATGGTTTCATGTCCACTGCGTGCAGGGCGTCGAGCTGCAGTATTTCCAGTTTTGGAAAAATTTCATCCCAATTTACGGGTGACTTAAGGCCATCGTAGGCTGGTCCTACACAAAATTCTTTGACACTTGGAAAAACTTCATCCTTGAAAAGTCCACACAAGTTCGAATAATCATGCAAAACAACTTTCCCCAATTTAGGAAAATCTGCAGGAATTAATGGTTGAAGTGAACAAATAGGTTCTCTCTCGCTCTCTTTAAACCTAACTTCCAATGTTGTTAATTCGCTCAATTTCGGAAGCCAGAAATTTTGCGTGTAACAATTGAATAATAGACCCTTGAGTGAGCCCGATTGAAATTCGAGCCAATTTCGAAAGAGTCCCAATTCGTTTGCAAATTCCGCTTCGTCAATTCTGTCAATTTGAAGTCGAAGTCCAGTAAATCCACAATTCTGTTTCGTAAATTCGATGTCTCGGGGATCCCGAACTCGAAATTCAATTTGTCCCCTTGTAACACTGACGCAGGGAACTTGATCCTTTACAACTTCCCATATTTCGCCGAGATGTTTTAGAGAATTTTGGGGGGAATTGTGCTCTTCGAATTGAGGGGGCTCACTAAATTTGAGATTCAAATTCTGCAGATTTGGTGCCGCAAAAATTAGTCCTTGTAGAAGAGGAAGTTTCCAGTGAAATTCTCCACAATCCAAATAAAATTCGAGCGTTTTTAATTTCAGCAGAGAAGGAATCAATTTGACTATTTTCTGAATTTTTCCATAGTACCCCGAAGTAGCTGTGGGTTGTAGCTGAAAGTGTATTAAATTTGGGGTGGATTCGAGCAGGGGAAGCAGTTCTTTTAATATTGAGAGCTTAAACGGGTACTCATAATCGTCAGAATCGTATGAATCTTTGGGTTTCGGAAGACGGAGTTGAAGTTCCCGAATATGGGAACCATGAAGCTTAAAAAATAATTTGACGTCCTGAATTTTCAATTGATGAGTCACGTAGCAATTATTATAATCCAAGGAAAATCGAGAAAATGGGAAGAGCTGCGATGTTTGATTAAATACGCTCAGAAATTGAGATAGTTCAGAATTTTCAGTGAATCCAACCAAATGATTTCGCTTGTGAAGTTCTTTGGTAGCGAAATAATTCCATTTGGAATTTATTCCTCGG
>JABASL010000570.1:0-15820 GCA_019775825.1 Neanura muscorum | reverse complement strand
CATTCCGAGCTGCTCTCTCCTTACAAATGCGAACGTCGAAGAGGAGCGGCAGGAGTCATTTGTTTAAAGTTTTTCCTCTTCCGCTTTAACTCAGTTAGAGAATGTTGAAGGAGTAATTCCGGTGTAAGGCCATTACCATTTCCACCATGAAGACATGTGAAGTTACCTTTTATATTTTGAATTCAAGGCACTGTGCCCAGGAGAAAAACACTGTGGAAAGAAACCCGTGGCAGCGGACTATGACATCTAATTTTTTATTCTCCTCTTGGGACAATGCTCCCAAAACATTTTATTTACTTGGTCATCTACCTTCCTTTCTATCTTCCTCTTTTCACTTTCCAAGTCTCTTGTGCTACACATTTTCAAAGGTAAGACGAGTTTTTTAAAGGAGGAGCGCAGCAATTTAGCCTTGTTTGAAAAGATGGATTCTCTCCCTGCCACTCTAATTGAGATCAACGGCACAACTATGGCCAATGCCTCTCACAAAACGACCAATTAGTAGACAAGAAAATGGGCGCATACGGAGAAGCTATGATGCTTCTCCCAACTCTTGTATAAACTAGAAGTCAATAGTATATTTCAAGCTTTCTTGAATTTTAAAACATGATCACCATTGAGTGATGTCGAAGCAGTGAAAGTTCAAAGCCGGAAGAAATTCCTATCAATTGCGGCAGGTCAACGTTCATAACTGCTATGAACACTTCATTCTGACCAGAATATGTGCTTCCTTCAAATTCACAAAACATTCATTTTGTAAATCGTTTTACTTTCAGCGAATTCTTTCTTCTATCATTTTTGAAAATAAAAAAGTCCTAAAGTTATTGTTCGGTAAACTGCTACAAACGTATTTCTTTTATATTTTGGAAAAAAAAATGCTAGCACATGCGAATCAGAATGGTTTTCTCAATGTCTTAAAGTATACTCCGCGAATATTTTCTAAAACTAAAAGTCAAAAAATTTGCACATTATCAAATTTTTGAATATCAGATGAGGATACACAACAGTACGTACGCATGCTTCAAGTAAATTAAAACATTCATTTTGTAAATCGTTTTACTTTCAGCGAATTCTTTCTTCTATCATTTTTGAAAATGAAAAAGTCCTAAAGTTATTGTTCGGTAAACTGCTATATACAAACGTATTTTGTTTTATATTTTGGAAAAAAAAATGCTAGAACATGCGAATCAGAATGTTTTCTCAATGTCTTAAAGTATACTCCGCGAATATTTTCTAAAACTAAAAGTCAAAAAATTTGCACATTATCAAATTTTTGAATATCAGATGAGGATACACAACATTACGTACGCATGCTTCAAGTAAATTAAAACGGTTCAATATATTGATGAAAATATTTTGTTTTCGAATTGTACTCTCTTCGACAAATTCAGAAACGCTGGACTTGATTGGATGTGGTTGGGCCTAAATCTGGAGCTTAAAAGAAATATAAATTGTATTGAAAAACATTGAAACTTGTCATTCAAGCTAAGACCCGCTGTTTGACCTCAGGGGTTACGAAATCAATTAGGTATATGTGCATGCATTCCACATCCACATCCTTCAATTTTGGTTGGACGTGGTTTTTTGACAGTTTATTTGTTTTCAGCGTTGACAAGATTAGAATATGCGGGTACATTATTCATTTTTAGAATTCCAAAATTCTGACATGAATTTTGCATTGGAAGAGAGTGTGAATTTGAATTCCATCATCACTTTCACTCCCTCTCGTCTCGCCTTGTCTCCTCATCCTTTCTCAACTGAATAATTCATTGGAGACAAGGCAACTAAGGAATTTCAAACTTTCACTCACTCACTCACTCACTCACTCAAAGCCTTCATCGTCCTCCTAACTAGTCCATGGACAAGGAACATAAACCCATTCCCTCAAAACTAGGATCAAATGAACTTTCACTTCCAAAACTAAGTGTGACACTCTTCGTCCCCGGATGAATTGTTTCAATCCGAACACCCGCTCTTGTCAACATTCCAAAAAAAAATTCAAAACACTCCAATAAAACAATCCTTCTCGAAATTCTCTGCCACTGAAAGTAAAAGTTATATCTTAAGATTAACTACGCCTGCAATCAAATTATTGTCAAAGTAAGGGTGGCAATGAAATGGAAAAACTCCACAACCATCTAGAAAAGTAAGAATGTAAATGGGAATTTCACTTTGTCACTTCGAAAAAAAAAGTGAAAGTGGCCTTTCACTCAGAGGATTTAGCAAATCAAGTCCTAATGCCCGGCCATTTCTATGCTATTTCATGTTAGATAAAGCCATTGAGTGACGGCTTTTAATTAGAATCCATTTACTCCCGAATTGACTTTCTCCTCGTCATCCTTGGCCAGCCACTTTCCACTGCATTAACCCAGATGGACTACATTTGGAAAAGCATAACGTAACGATTTAGAGTAAAACGGCCTTAAAAGAGCTTCATCGTGGTCATCAAACACTTTTGATGGGAACCGAAATCCAACAAAGGGTGTACTAAAGTCACTTTAATCTGAACCCTTTAAGGAAAAAAAAATTATGTCATAAAATTTTAGATAAATCGTAGTTTCCAAGCTACTGACAGACTTTACACTCCCAATGTTTTTGTCAAGTGTTTCAAGCTTCTCGAACTTTTTCCTTAACGCAACAAAAAGTTTTTAATTCCATTAGAATAGTTACATTACGTTTGGTAAGTTATTAAGATTATAATATACGATTTTGTTCATAACATGCCGCATGCTCTCGCTTCCTCCTTTAACTCCCCTGTTCGATCATTCGAAACCTGACGTGCGTTAAATTCGACAGTCTAAAAGTGTCGAGCAGGGAAGAAAGACGTAAATACTAGTTTTACATTATTATTAAAGTTACGAGAGTAGTGTCTGTCTACAAGTCTAATTTCCCTAAAAGCAATCTCAAGGCTAACGATATACTTTACACAAACACAATTATTGTGGAAATCCTACCACCGCCTTCTGACACCCACAGGAAAATAGGCAGCTCTAACGTTAATACCACCGGGAACTCAAAAAGGAGAACAAGTCTCAAAACACGGAAAACTGTCCAACTTTTCCACTTTCCCATTCCCCCCAAAAGTCTTTAGAAGAATAACTGCTAACTTTTTACACCGATAAAACCGCCGAAAAAACTTACGCTATAAACCTTGGACCTTGGAAAACAAACCGCCAAAAAAAAACAAGAATTCATTGGAATAATTACTAATGTTGGACTATTTTTAGGCTTGCACAATTTCCAAATAAGGATTTCAGTTTCCCCTCTATTTTCAATCTTCCACTTTAGCATTAGTGAGGCGAGAGGGTGATAATGGCGGCGTGCGTTTGACTCGAAACTGAAAAAGTGAGACTTGAGAAAATTCTAAAATTGCTTGCATGCAGTGAGTTGTGTTGTGATCTTTATAACTTGTACATTGTGGAAATTGGTTTAAGATAACGCCGCAAGGTTATCAATATGGTACTCAATGGTAGCCATTCCAGCAAATTCTGTGTAGGGCTTCTCCAACTTCATAATGCTTCGTTTCTTGATGACTGAAACACCAAAAACGAGTCATGCAATACCGGTGACAACCGAATTAGATGCTATAAATGTGTAATAAGTTTGTAAGATTTTACCACGATTCGTTGACTTCTCAAGGCGATAGGTCATCTTGTCCTTACATTCTTCTTTGATGTAGTCTCCAAGGTCTGATAAATCCTCCAAAGCTGGAAGGACAACTCTCATGGTCTCACGGACACGATGCGTATTCACGGAATAATAGCCTGCCAATTTAGAATCAAAGTTTTAACCTTTGACAGGCAAGTTAGCGTCAAACTAAGTCATGAAATCGAATACCAAAAGCAACCACATTTGTGTCTTGATCGGACAGTTAAAAAATTGTAACGCGTTCCTTACCAGCCGACATCTTCTGAATCATGTCAAACATCGTTTTAGGTGGGGAGACTTTCTCTCGATCCAGAGGCATTATAAAGCAACGCTTGGTAGACTGATCTACGATGGCCGTCTTATTCTAATAGGGAATCAACGGTAACACGATATTATTCTCAGATTCATCCTTAAAACAACATTCGCCTAAACATACGATTGTTAGTGCGTGTATCGTGTGTGACTTGTGTGAGTGCCTTGTCTGACTCTGTCTGAACGCATGTTTTTGGATTCCAGAGGCCGAGAGATAAAAACGTACGTTCGCTCTAACACCGCAACGCAAGATCCTATTTCAAATCGCGGTTTTAGACTATAATAGAGACAAGGAATCTCATTTTGGTTCTGATCCTACGCGGCATTATCCTTAGCACCCTTCGCGTTTTCACGCTTTCATAAGGAATAACAGTGTCAGTGTCCTAAATGTGTTTTGGATATCCGTCCATAGAGCTCCTAACACATTTGAACATGGTTATCTAAAGTGAAAATATTGTGTCAATGCAATGTTCTGGCAATCTGAAAGGCACAGTGTTCAGTGATATAATGAAACAAGCACAAGCGAATTGGACCCACCCATCACCACAAACATATGAGCGTATAAGGACAATTATTGGCAAAACAATTAGCCAAATTATGAAACTGTCATTGGGAGTTTACCGAATCGAATTCGTGAATGAAGCGTCCCATGCGACCATTTTTGAAATCAGGGACATCAATTTTAGAGAACGCTTCGTCATCCATGTCCAATTCAAAATTCTCTCGAAAGTAGGTATCAGCTTTTGGGTCTTCACCAAACAGGTAAGTCAACCCATCATCATCGATCTAAACGGAAGAGAAATGACATTTGATAAAATCAATAATGGAAGTAATTCTCAGTTGAAATATGCAATTAATTTAGCAGAAAACGACCTTTCGAAGTCCGTTTTGCTCCAACTGTGGAATGCTAAAAAGTGGACTGGCAAGATCATCATCATTTTTGAAGACGCGACTGTTTGCAAATGGAGTATCCAATGGTACGTTGCACCAGAGTTTCTGAAACTAAAATTAAGAGAAACCCATAATTACAACTTGACATTCAACTCACTCATCTTCTACACAAAATCAATCGTGCAGAAGGTCTAAATGTCGAAAATGTGGATGAGGAACATGTCAAATATTTGGCATGAGATTTCGGCCTTTGTTGAAACCTGATCAAGGCAATGACATGAGCCCGGAAAATTTCACTCGAACTATAACTAACCACATGTAGATACAGAACGGCAAACAACAAACAAGGAAGTTATCAGTTCCCACATTCACATCCGTATCAATTTCTGTATCAACGCAGTTAATACTGATTTCACTCCACATTTTTATTTAAAGTTAAATTAGTGCATTGTAAACGACGCAGTTCCCAATAAATCCCGTCAAAAGTTTTAGTTTAGTAATGGTAGCAGTATAATGTCAAACATTGAATAGAGTAATCGCTTGTCCAGTTTACAAATTTAATGGCGTTCATTTTTAGAAGTTTAGGGGAGCAATAAAATTGTAATGATTTTACTGAGTTAGTTTTTTTTTAATGCTCGATAGAACAAAACGCTGATGTGAGACGCTGTCAAAGCTTTTAGACTCTCTCCTTCTTCTCTCTAAATACTTTTTCCCTATCCCAAACTAATACACTGCATACTGTTGCAAAAACTGTAGACAGATATAACGCACAAAAAACATTAATAACCCTTTGACATCAGTTCTTATCTTGTTTAAAAGCAGATGCGATTGTTTCCCGACGACGTAAGAGCCTGAACCACTCTGAATCGCATAAAAACTTAAATGCTTCTGAGAAAAGAAGGATAAACAACCACGGATTTAGCATTCTATCAACAATCTTTGTCTGGAAAAAAGTTCATGGCAATGGGTTCAGGAATACTCATGCCAATTTAAATAGCGGACAAGAACGATTACGCTATGCTTACTCGAGAGCGAGTCATTTGTCTGTACACATATAATCCACCGAAAAGCCCGACAGTCATGACTAGCAGTGCCGTAATGAGAAGACAAAGCGTTGTTGCTGAAGAGACTCTGGCAGCGCGAGTTCGCAAAATGTAATGGTAACGCTCATTGAGACCGGCCGTTGCATCAATGTCCTTTGCACTTTTCTCGACGTCACCTCCGTCCTGATAAGATCAGAGAATCAGAAAAAAAATATTAATTAGACCACATCTATTGAGACCGGCCGTTGCATCAATGTCCTTTGCACTTTTCTCGACGTCACCTCCGTCCTGATAAGATCAGAGAATCAGAAAAAAATATTAATTAGACCACATCTATATAAATACTATAGGTCACATGCACTGCAACCAATTACCATCGAGGACTCCTAAAAGCACAACGGCATATTCATACGATATATCACATGATTCTTTACACACAATATCCTATATATGTATGTCTTGAATTCATCCTAACTCTAAGCATAACGGCATATTCATACGATATATCACATGATTCTTTACACACAATATCCTATATATGTATGTCTTGAATTCATCCTAACTCTCATGAACCGTTAACCGGAACAAACCATAAAATGTGAACATAGCGCAACAAACGTGAACAATGGTCGACCTACTACTACTGGACGAACGTTCATCCTCTATCTATGACCCATTGACCTGGCCTCTATACTTACGGCAACGAGTGGCTGGACATCCGGTTTTTTCTCTCCCGTGAGGGCTTTGGTAACAATAGTCATCTTGTCCAAAACACTTTGGATACAAAGAGACGAAGATTGGGTTACTTTCGGAGATCCTTTTAAGAGTAATTAATAAATTTTCAATTAATCGTAGAGTAGAGCCAGAGAGTGTCCTTGTTTGAAATTCTCTGAACTGTGACTGAAGTGAAATCAATAATGGAAGGAGGGAGGGTGAGAGGGATCTGATCCGTCTAAAAAAAAGTTGTTGATGGGTGAAGAAGAAAGGGGTCCTCTCAGCAGCTTCTACTCACTTACGACGCATGCGCATATTTTGCTTGGCAGAATTTAGTGTTCAAGTGTCAACTGTAAATAAGGTCAAATTAAATTAACAAGGTTATTACAATTAAACTAATAAAGGGTTCATAATGGATCGTGATCGATCATATGGGAAAAGTAGCCGAAAGAAGGACAGACGAAGAAGATCCAGTTCATCATCGTCATCATCCAGTTCAGATTCTGATGATAAATCTAAAAGTAAATCTAGGTAAGTAAGTGTACGGTGAATTGTAATTTAACCATCAACTTAGTTACAGTAATTAAATCAGGTTTACCACAATCATCGGTTAGATTACACTGTCCATGATTTGACGATTATACATCAAGTTAACGATTATACGTCAAGCAAGTTAACTCGGGTGGAGTAAGGCAGAGGGTTAACAGAAGCAAAACACACAAAAGTGCCAGGCTCCCAAAGGAACCAGTGTTTTGAATGCTCTCCTAAACCGCCTTCGGCGGTAATACGACTCCGTTAACCCTCTGGCTTACTCCTGCCACGTTGGGTTATTAACTTACCAATGTCTTTTATATATAGGCATTCCGGTTCCGGAGCCCGTGGAAGTTCTAGAAGGCACGACAGCAAGGGCTATGATTCCAGGTCAAGTAATAAACGACGAAGTCGTAGTCGAAGCAGAGATCGAGATCGTAAAGGCGGTAAAAGTCACCGGACTCGTGAAGAATCGGACAGATATTCAAGCAAATCTAAAAAAGGTTATCGAAAGAAACGTTCGAGATCGAGATCCTCTTCGTCCAGTTCTTCAAATTCCAATTCCAATTCACGTTCATCTGCCTCCACATCAAAATTTAAAATTTCTAGTAATCCTTCAAGTCTACCTTCAAAATCATTTGATTTCACCAGCATGCAAGCTAAAATTGAGGGTACTCCACACAGTGAAATGATTTTCAATTATGCGATGGAAAAATTCAAATTATACGTCATTTGTTTTAGAAAAATTAGACCTTGGATCTCAAATTCAGAGGCTGAAAGCCATTGAAGACGTGGAAACGGACGGATTTAAGCAAAGATCATTCAAATCCACTGCAAAACCCTTCACCCGACTGGAAGAGATACCATTACCACCATTAGAATTAAAACCAGTTGCACTTACTAATTTGGATAAAGAAATTCTTTGTCATCCAAGTGTAAGAATTTCGCATTGCAATCTTTTTGTTCAAACAGTTAAAACAGTGTCTTTGTTGACTTGAGCTAATTTGCCTCTTTTTGCTTTAGCTGATCATCAACCAACGTGATAGAGAAGAGCAATGGGTAAAGAAATTATTTTCACTGAGACAAAAGCTATACACTGCAGGTGATATATAATTTAAGGTCCAAATTACTAACATGTCCACTTTAAAAGTAGAGTTTTATATTTGTGTAAGCCAGTCATTCGCAAGCTCCTTTATATTTATAATAATTGTATATTAGTTTCAATTTCAAAAAGACAAGTTCAGCTGGAAACAAATCATTATTTTCACTGAGATTTAGGGCTTTTGAAACAAACTAAAACTTTTTGGATAACTTGTTTGTAGGCTATCCAGCCAGCTTCATACTGAATTCATTTTTAGATGCTTAGAGTCAGATCAAGTTTGTTCTTACAACTTGTGTTGGGAAGCTTATTTAATTAAAAAAGTCTGAATACAATACTCAGGGTTCGAATCACGACATCTCATTCAGAATTAAGCACTGGATTTACGTCTTATTACGGTAATTCCTGTTATACACTTAAAAAGCAGAAAGCAGTCTTGGTTTAACTTAAATGTTTCACCAATTCTTCAGGAGTGTTGAATGAATTGCATTACATTTTTTTCCTTGTGATTTGGGCGAGTTATTCATCAATGTAGCGTCAGCGGAATAGACGTGTGACACTGGTGTAAACGAATTGGCCGAAAGAAACGGCAGTTGGGACGAGTAGCATGTAAATGCGTAGCCGAGCGACCGTAGCAACAATGGAGGCAATTGAGTAGGCAATTGAGCATTGGTCCGTGATACAACTGTGTTTGAAGCACGCAGACGTAGAAAGAACATTGCGCCCGCGAGTTTGTGCCCAAAATGCGGATTCCGAAAATCGACAATACTTCATGATTACTGCGACTGAACTCCAAGCCACAACGGTAGGAATTCCCAAACGTACCTAAACGAAGAATGGATTAATTTGTAACCTGTTCTAGCTTACGCTCATAGACTCCATATTGCAATGTTACCAAATTCAATGAGATACTCGGACTGTCGTTGTCAAAATTGTGGATTCTCTGCCAGTCTAGTGTAAGACAGCTGTACAGGACGCAAATAGTCATCCCATACCAAAAATAGGTTAATTGGTCAATTCCTGAAACTTTTTCCAAAATGTCGGCCATCACACTCTCGAATATGAACCATGCTCCCAAGATGGCCATTTGTTCCAACTCGTGTTCCTGCAGCGTTAGAGTTCAAGGTCATTTCGGATCGTAGTTAACAATTGATTGGATAATTGGATTTGAAAATGTTTAACTTACAATAGTTGCAGATAGTGGCCGCATTATGAATGTTAGGAATTCCTAACGGTCTGAGTGGCTTCGTCATCTCAAATTCTCAAAGCACATCCAAAAAATTTCATAGAGAAACCATGAACATAAAATTCAAACTTCAAAAGTTCAAATCGTAAATCATCAACTCGGGTTTCCACGACAGTGATTTTCAATCATTTTCATTCAGATACCTTTATACTTCGTAAAGTTGACCTGAAATTGGACTGTTCGGTGTCCGAGCATAGTCTGCAAATCTGCAAAAACACATCCTTCGAGCTTCGGATTTGTGGTTTTGATTCTTTGGTTGGATCCTTGATATTTCGGAATCTACGATCGAATTTGAAATCAAAATCGAAAAAACAGTCAACATTTTATTGTCTTCCTATATTTTTTTTAACTTCATTTTAACTCGATGACCTCCAAAATCTCTACCCTCGCTGTCAAAACAGAGTGGGCCGAATTGAATTTGAATTAAGAGAGAGTGAAATGAACGGGAAAGCTTTTTATGGCGCTTTTAATTTAAGCGTAGTTAATTAAAAGTAGGCGCTTTCACTTTGAAGGCATGTAAAGTCTGAGTGAAAGTTAAAGCCTAGAAGCATTATTTGTGTTCTAATTTTATCTCCGTTTCGCATAATACTGATGATGCTGTCAGTATCTCATATAAGTTGTGAGTGGCGACACACCACTTCATAAAATGATGCTGACACATTAAATTGAGGACGGAGATGTCTGTCTGTCCTTTAAAAAGATTTCCATGTCATCTCCTTCTCTCCCCGTCGTCGGTGAAAGTGACAAAGAGAAAGGACTCTGTAGAAGAATGACCTTGAGAGATCAAAGGTTACAATTTCACGGCGTAAAGTCACGCTCTCACACTCAAGCTGTTAACTGTATCCTATTCCTAACTCACGTCCAAATGTCAAACTTGTCTTCCACAGTAGCCTACGAACTAAATAAACTTTATTTTGTTAAGATCCGTAAAGTTACGAACTTTCAATTACGAGTAATACTATTTAGAGTTAAAGTTTTAAACAGTTTTAAGCTCCAAATAATGGTCGAGTGAGATAGAATTTATTGAACAGTGATTCATACCGCTGGCATTGTCTGTTTTACAAATTAAACATGCATTAACATTTGTGTTACTTAACTTTATTTTCGTACAAAGCAAGCAATAATAATACCTATAGATTGTACTAAACTCGTGAAATGATTAATTAACCTTAGTCTCAGTAGAGCAGTGAAGAGTAATCGCCGAAATTATAATTTAGGTAAGTATTATCAGCGTTTGTAAATTATAAATGAACCAACATGATCAATTTCTGGCTTTCAATTTTACATCTTCGAAGAATGTGTAACCACTTTTTTGTGTAATTGGAATCAATATTCTGGTAAAAAAAATATGAAGTTGTATCCAAAAACTAAAAATAAACTGTGTAATCTTAAACTTGGTTTATTTTTAATCATGAAACTTGGCGAATTTAAAAGCATAATTAAAAATTTAATATTGGATTGTCGTTTACTAGTTTTACTAGCAGAAGTTGACCATCAGAATGACCAACTGGACTTTTTGTCTCCACCCTTACGAATTCATTTTGATTAGGAAGGGAATTTCAAGATAAATCAATATTATAAACGCGGTTAAGTAGGAGGCTGTCATCTTTTTGGGTTTATTCCCTCAATAGAAAAATTTCAGCACTTTCTGTTATTTTTGTAAATGTTGATTTTTGAGTATTATTGATTGGAAAGTGAAGCGTCTCTTGAGCCGAAATGTCCTTGATTCCATGATTTCCTTCTCTCCACTCCAAACCGTCCAAATAAACTGATCCACTCGACATCTTTTACAGTGGAAGGAGGAAAGAAAGGACGGAAGGAAGTAAAAGGATGGATGCCTTTCACCCAAACTTTCTATTTCCAATTTCTACTCCTTTCTTACAAATAGAGAATGGTAGGAATCATGGCGTCAGGATCCTCAATTGCAACCTCATTTCGCGAGATTTGGGAAAGTGAGGATCGAGGTCAGAGTGAGAGGAAAAGGATATCGGAGTTATGTCAGACTTTTTTTTTTGCCGAAGATTCAAGATTTGGCACTGATGAGGATTCCGGATGTCGTCTCGAGAGTTACGTAGATTTTGCAGAATACAGTTAATCCCGAAACTAATTATTTTTGGCATAGATTTTTTCACTGGCATCCATGTAAAAAGTAATTGAGCATTGATGAGTCAGAATCAGGTGCAATCCCTTCCAACGATTTTGAGGACTAATAATATGATAGTTGACATTGTGGATTTTGAGGATATTCCCTTAGGGTACTCACATGGTGACCCTCCATTTCTGATGCCCACTAGGTCTTACCTACTCTGAGAAAGTGGTGTGGCATTGCGTCTAGACCTTCACTCCACCTGTGTCAAAAATGTCTGATCGTAGAAAAGCAGTGAAAGCACTTCTGGAAAAACCGATAAAAGGAGGTGTGTCTTCTTTCTCCCGTAACTAAAATTCATTTCTTCCAATTAGACTCGCCATCACCTACACTCACCATCATTAACCCAAATTAAGACAGGTTCAAAGTTAATAGCAGACGGACACGACTCTTGGAGAAAGTCACATTCATCTTACAACAACCTCTCTGCTTCTAACTTTCTAGGCTCTTTAGATGTCCCAAAGTCCAAAGACGTGCTCAATCAGACGGAAAGCAAGTCAGACGCTCCTTCAATTTCACCTTACCCGTCTGCTAATTCTAATTTAGAGTGACATTTACTTCTAAACCAGACACGTACTTAGTCCTCTAAAAGGCTTGTTGAGGTCACCCGGATCTCTTTAATAACTAAAACACACTCACAGGACCAATCTATTAAAATATAATATTAGAAAAAAAATATGGGTATATAAATTTTACTCATAATATTGTAATAATTTATTAATTTTTTTTAATCAAAAAGTTAGTATTTCTGCATAGCGGCAAAAGTCTTTCAAACATAGATATCCACTGACTTGATAGATTTTTTATTACTCGATTCCATGTTTGTTCAATCCACCAATTTATACTTAATTTTGAATTTTTCAACGAAGTCCTCTGGGAGTAAACTAGAGATGAACTTCTAAACGTAACGCAGCTATGGTGTAGCAATTTGCATTCATATTTAATAGAGGTATCCGACAGTCTTGATCAAGCTATTTGATGTCAAATGAATGTCAAACAAAAGAAGATTGCATTTTGGAGAATTATTTTTCTGAACATAACAGTTTGGTTGTGACACAGCACAGGTAAAGTTGTGCAGCATGCGGCCTATGAATCAACTTCCGGAAAGAACATTCGTGGTACCGGTAATCTGTGATAACAGTAACGGCAACAAGCTCTGGGTTTTGCTTCTTACTAATATGCCTACTTATTAGTCAGGTCAAGTTGTCTGCGTATTAGGATATACGACTAGGTCAACTTTTGTGGACAAATCTCTAGCGCCTGGTGACATAAAGGTTCCCATTGGACTGCTGTGTCGCCTTGGAAAAGTAAAGTTTTGAAACTGTGGTGCATTGGTTGTACCGGAGAAAGTAAGAGAAAATGAACTTTTGTGGAACGTGTGCCCTTTTCCCTGGGTTTTCCCTCTCTCTACGGGCGTAAACCTTACCTCTCGGCTTCTCTCCGACAGGGCGACAAATAGGGCTTCTTCTGCACTTGCTCGAAAATTTCTTCCACAGTTCTACGACTCGTCTTCGGCTCTGCAGTGCAGATATCCCTCTGTAAAGGCATAAGGATTAGCGGTTCCCGAGGAGACCGTGGGTATCGTGAGAGCACAGTCTCACATCAACTCACTCACGGCTCGTTTCCACTACTACTACACTCTGTTCTTACTCCACGTCCTGGCCCAGTTACGTCCCAACCAACCAAAGAACAAGTGCATTATAATCAATTATGATCCCAAGGACTCTCACTACCCAAGACTAGAAAACACTCTAGTCAGTGTAGGTCGACGCTCCTAGAAAATTAGTCACGCGTTTGACCAGGGTTTTACCCGGCGGTCAACATTTTGTGACCAAGGGTATCGAATCCACAAAGAAAGTGCTGATTTACTGCAAGAAGTCAACAATTCAACCCGGTTAGGAACCATGCAGCTAGGTCAGCTTAACGGCGTGGAGTGAGAATGTATTGTCTAAAATTTCATTAATAAGTGACACATGCAATTTTACATATCAACCCAAATTCAGAACGTACCTGCTCAAATGTTCTCTATGGTGCTTTTATGTTTCAGTGTCATTAAAATTTGATTTGAAAAATTTGAAAAATTAATGACAATTCATCGCTAGAATTTCTGGTCAACCTGGATTACATTGTCCCGATTGTTGCGTAAGTTTTACATAAATTAAGAGTAACTAAAATTAGAAATAACTTTCACGTCGTGTAAATTTTTTGAAGGAAATTTAATAAGAAAACTTAGCGATATTTTTGGGGTTGTACTGCCTTGATATGGTATTCGCTGAAATACGAGGGTACATGACATCCTTAATTTTTGAATCGCGTCTGAATTAATTACGAGTTAACGTTGGACTTTAAACTAAAAAAGTTAAATATTTCAACCAAAATTCACGACGAAAACGAAACCGTGTACTCCTGGATTTTTAATTTTAGGCTATCAGCTTTTTAGTAACTCCTGATTGCAAAAATTCCTACTGCCATCCCTTAACGTAGCACATAATTCACTGTGGTTCACAACTTTATCATTAACTCATCTATTAAATTCGCGTTAGTTAACAGACTAACAGATTATTTAAAAAAAAAAGATATTGACAAAGTTTTCAAAAAATAATCTGTGAAGTTTTCAAAAAATAATCTGTGGAAAGACAAAAATTGTAAAAACAGTTTTTAAAGAATGTTCGGAATATTTTTCGACGGTTTTTCAAGCTTAAATTCATGTAACGAATAACTGCCTGTAACAAATTTGGTTGCACTGTGATTAATTGATTTGCATTAAAGTACTATTTTAATAAGGAATTGAAAATACTTAATTAGCGTTTTCATAGTTTTAAACCAGTTAGCTACTGAATGTATTCGATTTTGGTATTTCAGCGCTTAGCTTACGAAGAACGGCTCTGTATATTTACTAAAATATATGTTGGACGATGCTATGCATGTTGGGTTGATCACGCATGGTTTTTGTATGCAGAGTGCGTTACTTCATTGTAAATGTAGGTCAATTCTAGAGCTAGCGTTCATGTAATTCTGTGACTTAGGTTTTCCTTCTACGTATTTTACGATGTTCCTTCTGTTTCGAAACATTATTTTCTACTGGATAAATTTTTGTGTTAGTAAATTCATGATGGAGTTGAGTAGATTCAGTCTTGATTTATTAATACAATTTCTGTCCTTTTCCCCTCTTTACCTCCAAAACTTTATTTCAGCTCGTCTAAAAAAGAAAGTCATTATTTTCTCATTCATTATTCACGGAATCAGTCCAGGGAGAGACTTCAATTGTGCCAGAGAGATACACAGAAATAACAACTAAAACTATGGATTCTTCCTCCAGGCATTACACAGAAACATGTAGACACAATGAGAAGCATTTTAGACTCTTGGCCCTCTCAGGAAATTGCGAATTAAAAGTGCATAACACCAATGGATCCCAACACCATTCCACTGAAATCAAAACAGGTCTTATAAGCACAACCAACGAAAAAAGATTAGCTTTTTGCGAATAATAGGAAACTCAGTTCTTACTCATTGGAGAATAACTTCATAACTTCAAAATCTAACACTAAACCTAATTTTTTTGCATGTCTAACCTAAACAATTAACCTTAACTAACCATAATAACCCTCAGTCTCTTAACCATAAGACTAACAACAAACAATCGTTTGTATATGAAAATAAAATCAACCGTATACGGCAGTATTTTCGATTTAAATTTACATACTTTACGTACTTTTTTACTGAAAACTGTCTAAACAACAGTATGATTAATGAGAATATGAATCACTAAAATTCGAAACCCAAGATTTTACAATTTCTGGCAATCCTTGACAAATTAGGTTGACGGACCGGCTAATACAATTCCAAAATCTTAGAAAAGTTGTTCGTGTTAGATTTTCGGTGTAATCTGCACAATGTACCAATTTGAAAAAGGCTTTAGGGATATTATTGTTTGATCAAGTCTAATTATAATTATCTTAAATTAAATAAATTTTCAATAAAGATATTATGCAAGGAGATACTTTCAAAAATTTAAACGCAGTTTTTCAGTCGCTGCAACAAGGGAATAACATTGGGCGAACGGCATTTATATTATGCGATAAAAATTATATAGTCTACTAACACACCTGGTTATTTTGCCAAAATTTATCAAAATACGAATATGATTTCAACTAGAGACAACAATGACAAAAAATTGCAAAGTTAACTTT
>JABASL010000569.1:0-15859 GCA_019775825.1 Neanura muscorum | reverse complement strand
GTTACGCGTTTTTTTCGAGCAGGTCACGCGCCGTTGACCCTATCGAACCTCGACCTGTTGACCTAGTTGTCCCAAAAGGACTCAAATTATTAGCCTAGGCCGAGTGGAGTACAGCCGTGCCAAACTCACGCACATCGGTCAACCCATTCAAAAGTTATTCAAGATGGCGGTAAGATCTACGTTTTCCCCGTATAAGCGTAATGCAAAACTAATGACCCCTTTCGGCAAGGTCAAGGGTTGACCTAGAAATATCATTCTTGTACACAATTTTTTTTAACCAGGTGGGACAATAATTGGGGTTGGGAGTGCGGAATTTCGGAACTTCAGGTTTTTGAAGCACCCTAATGTACACTCTGCGCCCGCTCGACGGAAAACTTGAATTTTTAGATGAGGATTTATGGATCGCTCAAATCTTAAACAGTTGCGAAGGCCCCCCTCCCCCTTGTGACACACGAATTTTCTATGTTGATTCCTATAAGGAAATTTTTCTTTGGAAGTTGCAAAAATTTTAAATAATGGGAGGGGGGGGGGAATAGAAAATCGCGGCATTGTTCTTTTAAGAGCTGGGAATATTCATTTGGAAAAAAAGGAAGCTCTGGAGCCAACTTGGGTAGAATCGTAAGACGGTTACAGGTGGTGAGGTTAACTCGTTAGTTTCATTTGCTGGTTTTGGCTGATTTTTTGGATTATGGTAAGTTTGTCCGAAAGTGACCCACCCACCCCATAATCCCTTGTAACGTTTGGGCCGCGGTACCCACCCACATCTGAGCTTATGTAATTAAAGTATGGTCCCTTAACTAATTATGCTTTAAACTCGGCTATGAATTCGCCATGGAGCGGCTTGCGAGAGGGCGACTATGGCATAAATTGATCATGAGTTGTCATTGCTTCAGAAGCAATTTCCTTCGTAGAACTGAGTCTAAGACTTTAATTAAGAACAATGATAAACGTTTTCTTGTTTATTAACATGATTGTTCTGGTTTTACATTTTAGAATCCTGGAAGGTCTTAGGGTACAATCCAGCCGGAAGTCGAGCTTAACATTTCTTGGACATTTAATTCGGAAGCAGCCAGCATGGCTCTACAAGGTCATATCACATGGTCTTCTCAAGGAGTTACTCAGTATACTCAAAGTGAGTTAAATTAGTGCCCACGATTTTGGAAATACGAAACGTATATACAAAATATGCGTACAACAAGTACATGAATGGTTGAACAAAATGTCACCTAATATAATATTTATGTAGACCGACACAGATATCGTAGTTTTATTGACCGGCCTCTTGGCTATCACAAGTTTGTTGCCAATTCTTCCAATGTATTTAATCAAATACACTAACGAAATTTTCGACGTTTTTGGGTAAGATTGTTCCTCAGAGGTCAAGGTTTATGAATTGTTTGAACAATACTTTCTATTGGATTTTGCAGTCGCCTCACAACATGGGCTCATACATCACACAATATTCCAGAAGAGCATCTTCTACATTTGCAAGTTGGATTGTATTCACTATTTCATCGACTCTACGCCATGTATCCCTGCAATTTCTTATCATATCTGAGACATACTTTTGGAAACAGTGATAAAAGAGTCGTGTTTACAAATACAATTAAGGTAAGCGCTGAGTTAAAGTTAATCAATTAAGACTAAGATTCTTATAACGTTTCTTTGATAATGTCCAGCCCATGCTGGAAACTGTAAAGATGCATCCAATGCTTGTTACCGCAACAAAGGAAGGAGAATTGTCACTAAATCGCTGGAAAAATAAGGCCTATGATGACATAATCGCTGGTTAGATTCTGTAATCTAAATCTAACGCTAAGCCCAATTACCTTATTCACACATAACAATTAAGTGAACTGAAATATCGAATTTTACAGAATGTGCTTTGGTGTCACTCGACGTTTTGGAATCTGGATTACCCGAGGAAGTGAATCCAATTCAACTGAGACCAAGAATGTCAACAAGTAATATTGCATCTGATGGCCCTGGAAATGGTATATAAAATTTATAAATAATTTAGCGCAACAAAACTTGAACAACTGTTCCCGTTCCAATCGCTTCAAAAATCATGTGATGTTATCGCTGTTTTTAGATTCAGCTGTTCCATCAATCCTTCGTGTTCCGGTTTCCAGTATAATCCAACAATCACTTTTAAAATCAGAAATCACTGATTTGTCAAGTATCGCTTATCTTACGGAAGATTCTGCCCCACCAACACCATCTTCTTTCAATGTTAATTCTTCATCCTCCAGTGTTACAAATCCGTACCACGCGGCTTTAACTGCAGCTTCTACAAAATCAACCGCATCTCCTCCAGAAACTGCAATGGAAGCAACACCAGAAAATACTCCAATACAAACGCCTGTAAAGGTAAAGCACTGGCACTGAACAAGTGCAAATTCCCAATTTCAATTTGAAATTGCAAGCGTTAACGCCAATTTTTGTTAATTTTGTTTCTTTATGTTGACGCTCTAATATCTGATTGCATTTTGTGTTTTTTAATTTTCGTTTTGCCGTTTTGTTGAACCGTGAACCTTGGATGCACAATTGTAGGATAAGCACATCCCAGCTCCCTTCAAATTACTGCCAACTTCCCCTGCTGTGAAGCACCTCAACTTTGGGAAAACACCTCCAGGTTCTGTTCCATCGTCACCTGCACCACATCAAGCAGAATACAGTCGAAGAGACTCCATCTTTGATACAGCACTTATGAGAAGAGATTCCTTGCTAATGGGAAGACTAGAAAAGGTTTTTGTTTTTATTTTTAATTGCAGAAATTAATCGCTTATTAACTTTTTTGTTTTTGCATGTGACAAAAAATTCAAATTATCAAATTATATGTTTTATTCATGAAGTTTTTACTGATTCTTATTTTGCTTGTGTCGCAGATAATGCTTGAGCAGCAAGGACCAAGCGGTTTGGTCCAGGAGCCTACCAAGAAAACGTCTTCGCTTACTTTGGATTCTACAAATCTTATCACGGTGCCAGGCACGCCGGCGTCAGGAACAACGGTGCAAACAGCGCCAGGATTCTTGTCAGCCCCTACGCACGATTCAGCGATTGGTGGATCTGAGAGCTTAATTGGTGGGCCACTGACACCAATGCTGGGTGGAACTTTCACACATTCGGATTCAACCAAAGATGTGTCTGATGACGAAGTCGATGAATTACGTAACACGACACGAGCAATGCCTGACAAAGAGTAAGTATACGTAACGCGTAAGAATCATGTATACACGAAATACATGATTTGATACATCGTGTTCATTCGATTCATGTATTCAAGGGGCCGGGGGCGTACATGAGTGATTTATGAATTTCTTTTCCAGATCTCTGATGGCCTTTGCACAGCGTGTGAAACGACTCCGATTCTACAGTCAATGTACAGACCTAGGGTCAAGCGGCGGAGGGCCATCCCCAGGAAGTTCACCTTCCTCAACGTTTTTAACTGCCCACAGAGTAAAGAGATCCAATTCCTGTCCAGATGTTTACAAAAAAAATAACGATGGAACAGGACCTTCATCCACTGATTCTGTGGATGGAATTCAAACGCCATCACATCAAATGGAACTTTCAGAAGACACAACCACACCCAAAACAGAAGCTGTACAACCTTACGAACATTTATTTGAAACAGTTCTACCAAGTTTTCTGCAACATCCTGGTGAAAATTCAGCTCAGATTTCATCACCCCATCGTCTTTTGGATCTTTGCATAAATAAGGCAGCAGCCCTTCATGGAATGAGTGGTAAAACTGATGAGATGACCCTTCTCAGGGGTCAGGTCGAACTTCTGCATGCTCAACTTCTATTCGAAAGGCACCGGCGCGAGGCACATGCACTTCGGAATCGTAGTTTAGCCAAACGATGTCGAGCTTTTCAACAGCAAGAGGAACGGAATTATTCGCTGGTAAACATATTGTTTAATTAGTGTAATTTGTACCAAATTGCGAGATGAATTAACTCTGGATTTCTAGTTGGTAAAATACTGGCGTTAAAGTTAGCAATAATGTTCTACTTTTCAGGAAATTCAGCTGAACACCTTTGACAAGGAAGTGGCGACTTTGAAGAAGGAATTGATGTCCCAGCGTAACGCTTGCGCACTGAAGGAGCAGGAATATCAAAAGACAATTTCATCCCTGGAATCAAAAGTAGAAGATTTGATGAACAATATTCGTAATCTGAAAGACGAAAAATTTCAAGATGATTCGAAATTCACAAAATTGTCGGATGATTTTCAAGTTGTGCAAAAGGTAAACGAAAATTTTGACTTTGAGCCAGCGTAGAAAGATATGAAGATAATTTAATTTAATTTAGACTTTAATTTATTTAACAGATGTAACAGATGAAATTTTTAACTTTTGCTTTCAGGAAATTGATCAGAAAAAGGCGGATATTTTTCAGCTGGAAAGTGAAATCAAGGAATACAAAAAATACGTAATAATGAATTCACGACTGAAAACGGCTTTGGAAACACAGCAGAAAGAAGTTTTACTTCTTGGAGAATTGTATCGAAAACAACAAGAAACTTTGAATAGCCTCGAATCCAATCGTTATGTTTTACATGAAATGGAGGATTTACGTCTAACTTGTGAACATGAAATTACAGGTAAATATACCAGTAAAATGTAGACAAATTCCAAGTCACAATTTTTGAAATTTTTGAAAAGCATAAGTAACTGTTTTTTTTTTACGTAGATTTGAAGAACATGCTTGAATCCAAATCATCCCAAATGGAAGCTTGCCTTGGATTAGTTCAAGACCTGGAAAGAGATCTCAACGAAAAAGATCAAATTATTTTGAAGGAACGGAAAATTGTTGATGATGCTACAGCAGAGTATCAAATTCAAATCAAGGTAAAACAGAATTTTTTATGAGATTGGCGAAATATTTAACCAGGTGATGTTGATTTGATTAAGTTTTCACAGGCACTGGAAGATAAATACGAATCCATCAAGTCAATCAATCATCGCCTAGAATTAGAAATCCTAAACCTTCAGCATCAATTAACTGTCAAGAGTTTTACTCCAGGAAGACCAAATGTTGGTAGAAGAATTTCTCCAGCCAATGGGGACTCTCCCCATAACAGTACAAATTCAGATGTTGACAGTGCTGCAAGTGCAGGTGGATTTCAATTGTCTCCAGATCAATCAATGTTTATTTTTGGAAGTCCCCAGTTTGGCCCCGCCCCAATGGAAATGAATGACCTCCAGCGTGTCATTGGAGAAAGCGAGGCCACAAATGCATAAAGACCAAATAATAGTCCACGCCGAACTGCAGGTCGCGGTGGTGGTGGGGGCCCTTCGACCTCACGCATGAACAGTAATATTTGGTAGTTAATTTTATTTCCACAAATATTCTAATAAAATAAACTACTGTTCAGGAACCGTGATAAATATGAACTCACTGTTTAAATCTTTTGCTACAAAATTTTTTGTGTATCAAAGGATTATCAAAATCAAGGGAGCGTAAAGGTGTAATTTTTGTAAAGTTAATTTAGTGTGACGAGGTCAAGCGCGTCACTGCTTACTAGAGCGTTACAACACGCAACCTGCGTTTGAATTTTTACTATTATCTTATAAATCATTGACCTGGAAAGAGGTCATCTCTTGCGGGTGGTGGACATGACCCTCAATTTACTTTTGATCGTTTACCTTTCTCGATGACCGTTGACCGGAATAAATTGTAACTTAACATCTTTACATCACTGTTCTTGCTTAATTCCGCCAGTAATGCATTTGTGCTCTCGTAGGATGTGCAGATGTTCATATTATTCAGAATCCGATATGTCTGAAAATAATTAGATGATTAACATGAGGGTATGAATACATAACGTGTGGTCAACTATT
This sequence comes from Neanura muscorum, assembly GCA_019775825.1. Lineage (NCBI taxonomy): Eukaryota > Metazoa > Arthropoda > Collembola > Poduromorpha > Neanuridae > Neanura > Neanura muscorum. The sequence goes on along the minus strand of JABASL010000569.1, from coordinate 10,011 downwards.
TTTTAATCTTCCCCCGCCCTTTCTCATGTGAGGGAGAAGAGGAAAAATCAAAAAATTGTAGTTAGCGGTTGACCACATAGGGTATCCATCTAAATTACCTCCTTTGACGCCATTGTAGCGCTTAAGACCAATGAAACTAGTTTCTGAAACCTCGTACAATGCATTTTCCGTTGTTTTAATAGAATAGCAAACGCCACTCCAACTGACGGTGTAATACATCCTGTATCATGGTCTGGTCTCCACGCATCTCCAGCAATTGCCTCCAACACTCGAAGGACAAATGAAGCCTTGGATAAGAGTTCGGATGTCAGCATTGGCCATAGCTTAATGTCATCAGAAGCCAGCACTTGATTTTGCAAGCAAGTTTCCTTCTGGAAGTTTCTCATTTGTCTTCTAATTCTATCACAGATGTATTTGCATACAGTTGATCTTCCTTCTTTCGTTGATTCTGAATTAGAAAGCGTTGTCCGCAATGGAGTACTCTTAAGAGCATTATGGGATCGTTTCTTTCGCAATGTCACTGGGGACGGACTGGCTTTCCGCTTTGGGGTAACATTAGATGAGGGAATGGTTGTTTCCTGTTTGGACACCGTTGGAACTGGGATAAATGGAGGGATAGGTGTCCCGGACAAACTTAATCCTTCGTTCTCCAACATAGATCCCGTTGCCGTCACTGGGGATCGACTACCTTTCCGATTCGGCGTAGATGAGGGAATGGTTGTTTCTTGTTTATACGCCGTTGGAACTGGGATAAATGGAGGAATAAGTGTTGCGGTCGAACCTAATCCTTCGTTCTTCGACATAGATCCCGTGGACAGAATCTTTGACACATCAGGTTTCACATCGCTTACAATGGAACTGGGTTGCGTCTGAAATTTAGATTTCCAATCACTCGTCCCAAGAAAATCACTATAATATTTCGTTAAGGTTGACAACTTTGAGTGACATGTTCTGCACATCATATACATTTTGAACGTGTCTGATGTTTCAATGTTAAAGCCATACATCATGTTCAACGCTGATGCTACATTATGTGATGATATTCTCAACAGTTTTGCCGTCATACAGCTTGCCTTACCTTTGATTAACACTGCACTGCAATGCCAGCATATTTGAGACATTTTCGATTTCAATAATAAGTTTCCTATCTCGTTTTGGCTACGGTCGGGTCTTACAGTTACACTCCAAAATCTTTTCAACTTTTGTTGAAAATAAACAAAAACGAAACAAACGAAAAATTGTTTTGATTACGACACGATTACGATTATTTCCTCTGAAATGTTGGGTTATTAGGCCGGCCAGCCTGTCTACTGGAAACAGTAAATGAAAAACTAAAAAATGTAAACACTGAAAGAAATTGGTCTGACAAGAAGTTTCCACACGTACGACTTGCACCCACAGGCACCAAAGTGAAAATAAGTTTCAATCAGGTTCATAAATATGCAAAACACAATTTAGAGTTCATTATTAACATTACTGTATCGAGTAAAAATTAATTAATTAAGAATTAATTGGCATTTTAATTATTAGTCAAAGTTTTCGAGTGTAAAATTGTTTGTAAATAATGTTGTAGAATTTGGGTGATGCCCATCTGTGTATGAGGGTGCGTAATGCTGGTAGTTGTGTTTTAGTTGGGTTTAAAATTTGTAAGACTCTTTTTGCAACGCATAATTCCCGATCTCAATTTTTTGGTTTACTCAAACGCGTCGCTTTGGCTTTGTTGGGTACACAATCGAACTTATAGGGAAGTTAATCAAAATTAGCGAACAATCGCTTAATCCACCCACTCCAACACCTCCAACAATTAAAGTTAAGCACACTTCAATTAACCAATAATTAAAACCCATTTCAACAATTAACTCGCTTTCTAACAAAAGTTAAAACAATTCCATTCACACTATTTATTGTCTGTTCCAGTTTTGTCCATATCATCGTTTTACTATTTTGCTGCATATTTGCATGACATTGGCCAGAATATCCGTGAACTTGGACTGGGACAGTATAGCACTAAAACCAGAAGGGTCAATGCGTGGGGTCAATGCTTGATCCCCTTGCAGTGCAAGGCTTGCACTGCAAAGTCAATTCTAATTGACTGTAATGTGACTGAAGTAACCCCATTGATTTGAGTTACGCTTGTTTAAGTTTTGTTTAAAACTGAGGTAAGGTTTTAACTATCTTCTGATTTAACCTTGTTTGTTGTTGAAAGTAATAATGTTTACCCAATTCTGAATAACAGCAATGTCAATCGTTGAAACTCGATAGGCTGATAATAATCTGTCGCCAAAGTTATCAGAATTGAGTGATATCAAATTGATATCAAATTGAATAGTGGATCCAATTCAATTTGTTGTCAACTCAAATGTTAATTTCATATTCTAGTGTTCCATTTTCAAGCTATGATGCCAATACCATGAAGGTTACTGGACCATGTCCACTACTATGAAGAATTTGAATGTTTCTCATGTCACCGTTTGTGTCTCCTACCTTCTAGACATGAAACCTTGTGTTCCATCAATGTGTGAATTCAATTAGACACGATTAGATTTGGTTCTAAACTTCCTGTTGTCAGGCTTACCTCCGCCCATTCTAATGGCCTTTACAATAATGACAAGAGATAATGAACCGTTGCAAGGGAACGACTCAAGCCAAACTACATGAACAGCAGTCAATTCACGGTGAACAGTGAGCCAGAAGTTCAGAAGGAGGAGACACGGCACGGCCACGGCGTGAAGTCACTAGCGCTAGCGTTCTGCGATTTTGGATTTGCGAATTGTTCCAGTTGGTCTCGCCTTGAAATCATTGCTAAAATATCCTAGGGATTTGAAGTTAAGTCATAGAAGAGTGATTTCAACAACGTAATAACAACGGCGGATCAAGTTCACTGACAATTTGGCAGATTCACTTGAGCCAACACGTACATCACCGAAAGCCTCTTCTTTCTATTGTTCTTTTGACTGAAAGCAGTTGGAGTAGTTGGAGTAAATTCCCGTAACGGCAGTCAGTCTCATCATTGTGAACACAGCATCACTCAACACTATTTCTGGATGGTGAAACTGATTTCACCACATTCTATTGTTAACACTCCTCGTCATTTTCATTGTCATCACTCACAAGTAGAGTTTGTGACGAGTAGCCTATCATTTTTGGATATTGGATTCTTGGTTAATTGTGATTCTACGAAAGGTGCAATAAGGGTTGGTTCTTTTGGTAAGTTATTTCTAAAGTTACTAGTCATTGTTCTTAATCATTTTAATTCGGCTTCACTTCAAACGAATTCAAGTTTACGTTTGTCTTCTTCCGACTTCACTTTCAGCCTAACACCGCACGACTGCATCTTACATTAACGTGAAAGCCATCGTGAAACTGTCAAGTTACCCGACCGTGACGAACAATACCCAGGATGGCAGAAACACAACTGTCAACGTCACCTCCGGAGAAGTATCTGGCAGATTTTGAAAAGTATTTTCACAACAGCAAGAAACAATTGTTTATTTTGTAAAATTGATTATTGTTTATTCACGTTTAGCAAGCGAAATGAGTTCCTCATAATTGGACGCCTGGCTTCCGTAAAACTCTTCCAGGAAGGTCACCTTCAAGATGCAAATCGTATATGTGATGCCGGTAAGTTCGTGTATGCCAATTTACCTGTCACTAATTATGCAAGCTTTTATGTTGTGAAGTTGCAATTGCGAATTGTGATTTGTGCAAGCATAGATGTGGATTAGGATTGGGAATTAGAATGTGAGATTTATTGTGAATTATAGACAAAGTTCTTTTGTGACTTTTGCCTAGTATTAGGTTTGGAGCCAAATGATATTGACACGCAAGATTTGAAGGGCCAAGTGCAGCATTTCATGGATCATCCAGATTTACTCGAGTTAAGCAAAATGAGGGACTTGGACACTGGAACTTCAACCAATTCCCTTCCATCAAGGCGTTTACTTCGCAGTGTTTCAGATCGACGACCAAGACGTCGAGCACAGCTTTGGAGTTTTGAAAGCGATGTAACAGATGTTGGGAGTAATGGACCTGAAACTCCAATTTCGACGACAGGGGTCAACGATAGTGAAGTTTTTGCAGGTGAAACTCCGAATGAGGATAAGAAACCAAAGAGGGGTCGAAATGGACTCCATCGTAGTAATTCAGAATCCACAAAGTCAATGAATGTCATGCAGAAAATTAAATGTTTTGAACAACAAGCACGTAAGTTTTCATTCAAAAATTTTTTTAACAACATTCGCCAACTTGAGAAACTAAACCTTAATGAGGTTAGGTTTTTTAAGTTAGGTTTTCTAGGTTAGGTTTTCTAGGTTAGGTTCACTAACTTGCAGGTTCATAAGTAATTTTTTTGCTGAATTCTAGGAACTGTGAGGACATCGAAGCCTTCAGGAAAAATGTCTCTGCCAGTGAGTCTATCCGAGAAGGCTAAAACGATCAAAGGTGAAGCCGTATCTCCCACCAGGGATTCAATCAGCTTCGTAAACCAATCGCCCACTCACTTGTCACCACCCAAGCCGAAATCACCGGCTAAAAGTCCTAACAATGAAGCAATTAAAAATGATCAAGTTCATATTGCATCAAGCACTGGAATTAGCATTCCATCTTTCCGGAATCAAGTGGCGTGGACGGAGCTTGGAGCCTCTGGTAAGAAAGCCCAGTTTAAATATAATAAACATTGAAAAAAATAAAGTCAAAGTGGTTGTCAATTAAATATTAATCGGAATTTGTTTTTTCAGTTAACGAAGATTTACGAAAAGCTCTTGAAAAAGAATTCTTCAGTTCAAGGCTCCTAACATCCGGATGTTTTGCAACGTTTGATGGTGACCTTTTGGCCGTGTCGCGAGGCTGTAGGGTGACAAAGAAAGAAATCCAATCAATTGTTGGAGGAATGATGAAGCGGGAGTATATTACTTCATCCAAGATTGTTTTGGGTGGTACATTGTATTCTTGCCTGTCTGCCACTGGACACGTTTTTCGTGCTCGCACTGGAATCCTTGGAATCAATTGCACAACATTCAAGAAGACTCTTCTCATCTCCTTCTACGCTCACCCAGTACTTCCAAAACCAATTGGGAAATTAGTTCAAGAACTCGAAAAATACTTGTCAGAATTCGGATATTGAACTTCAAATATTTGAGGTTACAAACGTAATTTTACGTTTGCAGCTTGAAGTTATGTGAAAAATTACGAAAAGTTTTGTCCAGGTTTCAGCTAAATCCAAGTACCTCAACCAGATATCGGCTGCGCTGCATCCCTAAGTACCGTAAGCACCAATTGTCTAGTCTTTCCGTAAGTTAAATGCTACAGGGTTTCTCATAATTTAAAAAATATACGAAATGTGCTCAACATAGTTTGATAAAAGGTCAAAGGTGCTTTCATGGTTAATTCCTAAAGTATTGTGCAATTTGGAAATATTTTTAATTAAATTAGCTTTAAATTCCTTAATTTTCAGGATCATTAAAAAGTGATCCGACTTAGAATTCAAGGAAAGAAAATTAAAATGCCTTAGAATTTACAACTATAAGAATTTTTCTGAAGAAATCTTTGTCGTCCCTGGCCTTCGTTTAATTTCTTCTTGAATTTACTTGATTTAGTTCTATTAAATAATGAAGCTAAAATTTGTAATTTGAGCCATTTGAAATTGGTTTAGGTTTCTAAATGAATGAAAATGTGTTACGAGTTCCTGAATTTTCTAAAAATTGAATTTTTGAATTGTGTTGAAATTGATTGAAATCATGGGACGGTGGAGGATTTCCACACAAGTATTTAAGGCTGGAATACATTGGGCGCCGGTTTTGTGATGGCATACAAAACATGATCCGATTCTCATTCGGAACACAACAGTGTTCCAACGGTGAGCCGTGGCCAAGTGAACTTGTGCTCAAGGCGTCCACGGTGGTTTCACCGTCCGCCGTTGCCTTTTCACCATTCTGAATTGACTTTACGTAAGAACTGCAGTCGATAACTTGACGACAAGTTGGGATTTCAGGTCTCCCCAAAATCATGCACTGAAAAAAAGACAAGTTTTAGAATCGGTTTCTACCGAAGTTTTAGAATCGGTTTTAACCGAAACTCGAAATCGGTTTTTGCTGCTCACCGGATGTATTGTGCCAATGTAGGGTGAATCCACACCATTATGACGGTAACGCATCTTGCGAAACGGTACTGGAGCATATTGATACCGTCGCTTCCACTGGTTACTATTTTGTTTCGGCTTATGAATAGGAATGGTCTGAATTGTTGGATCGTTCTGAATTGGATAGTTCTGAATTGCTGGATCGTTTTGATTGGTCGCCATTTCAGAAATTCCCTCTTCCTCGGCTGGACAGCCGGTCACTTCGTCTTGGCTAAACGGCTTCAAAGCTGCGTTACTTGGAATAGAATTTTGTGAATTGGTGTTGCAAATCGCAAGATGATTTTCGGCTGCTTTCGCTTCCTGTCGAAGAAATGCTTCCTTTAAGAGATTTGGTTTCAGGCGACGACGATTCATACGTTCAAGATCTGATTTTCGTTCAATTTTATGATTGGTTCGTACAATTTTTTAAAAAGTTGAAAACAATAGCTTACCAGCTTCAGCTGCAGCAATGGCAGCTTGAATCTGCAATGCAGCGATTCCTGCGCCGGCACTGCCATTTCGCATTGACGTGGAAGCTCCAACGTTCATTCCCTGCGTCAAAAAGTTTTACACTGAAAACTTCATGTAGGAAATCGTAGGATCGATATTACTTAAACAAGCTCAAACTTACCACACTTGGATTGTAGGTCACAAGGTCAGTGCACTTGTTCACAATATTATTGCCATTGAGCTGTAAAGCTAATGACCTCAGGTCAAAGGTCACGAGCTCAGTACACTCGTTCGTATCCTTTACAGTGCTGTTTTTGTAGTTGTGCTTAGTACTTAACACGGGATGAAACACAGAAACACTGCAAATTAATTAAACCGTGATAAGTTTAAACGCGATCCGCGGGAATTTTTAAATTTAATTTTACTCTGGTCTTGATTCAATTTGGTTTCCAAATGAAACTAAAACGGAAATGGCACGGCGAACGCATGGAGTGTTTTGAGCCATGGAGAATGCGAATGGAAGCGCCTTTTGTGTCAACTTGCACTCAGGGATCTTGGCTTCTGAGAGAATTTCTTCGTGACCTGGGTCACTTACAAGTTTTGTGACTTCGTGTTTGAATGGTTCTGATGCAGCGTCCAGGAGCAGGAATCGTGTCACAGCGATGTCAAGGTACACGTTGCCCAATTCACGAAAGCGACGTCCACGAATTCCCTAAAAAACGTGACATGTCACCTTGGTTTCATACAGATTTTGAATTTTATTATTAGCGTACCAATTTCCGTCCATAGTTGCAAATGACATCAAGGTTCCGATGCTGCCCAAGTTCACCACATTTATGACAAAGAGGAAGGTCACAGTGGAAACACCAAACTGAAAATAGGAGGTCATTAGGGTCATGAAGTAAGTGGTAGTTTCAAGGAACGATGTAAAGGTCATGTCAAGTGGCAGGTCACCTACCGGGTACAATTGGTCCGACAGGGTCCATGCAACAGGAGCAAACCCAGTTTTTAGGTACGATTCCACAGGGAACATCAATGAATTTATAGGTGGAATCCTTCGGAGAGAAATTAAGAAATGAAGCGTAGACGAGTGTTGGATATTGTGTGAATACTTTGGGTTCACAGGATGTTCCGTCATGTGACCTTAACTGGAACGTTGACATTTGACCTCCGTTGGTAGAGATGGAACTCTGTTGGCAAATTTCCTTAAGATTGTGTTGCTTCAGTGGCATGTCCATTCTTTCACCTGGATATTGAAAACAATGAAAACTTTGCCTGGATATTGAAACAAGGAAAACTTTGCCTGGATATTGAAACAATGAAAACTCTGCCTGGATATTGAAACCATGAAAACTTTGTCTGAATATTCAAACAATGAAAACTCTGCCTGGATATTGAAACCATGAAAACTTTGTCTGAATATTCAAACAATGAAAACTTTGTTGGATATTGAAATTCTTAAATTTTCTTACCGTTCCCTCACGAAGAAGATATTTCAGTTTCGTGGCAGAAACGAAGGCAGGGGTCAAAAGGTCAAGGACAGAAACAAAATTCCTAAGTTGAACGAATGGGTCAATAAACAGCTTCTTCACGTAAATTTGGCCTATCGAAGCAAAATCTAAAAGTGACCAACCTGCGCTGCGCTTGCGTGAAAATTCAAGCTACACAGTAGCGCAGCAAAGTGAAGAAAAAACAAAACTTGCTTACCTAATATTGGTCAACAGTAGAAACGCATAAAATACACTTTTTTATAAAAAAAATTTATAAAATAAAATGTAGTTTTTAAAAAAATATATAATTATTTTTGTTACATTTAATTAAATTAGTTTCACACGTAAATTATTCTTTTTCGAAAAAATCTTCAAAAGTCTTCAACATAATTTTTGAATAAGTTAGCATCCATTTAACTTTCTGAAAATTTAAATGTGAGAGAAAATTGTTATATCAAGGTTCTCGAAAGGCTAATTCCCAAAGTGTGCTATTTTCCGAATGTTAATGAATCAATTTGATTTTGACAATTTTCAAGTTTTTTTTTTAAATTTAGAAAATAACGATTTTTTTTTGTATGTTTTATTAGTGAAGTACTTATAATATTTAATTTCAATGTTTGCTAAAATGTTTTGCAACACGTTTTTAAGCGCATAAAATTTTAAAATGATTAATTTAATTACTTTTAATTTAATTTAAATTATAGCTCGCTCTAAATTGTCCTTTAGATTTCGTGTGTAAAATTTATGACAAATCTCCATTGATGACGGAAAAAATAGACAAAATTTGGATTATCAACCGTGAAAAATTGAAGATCGTCTGGAGCAGCTTCAAGTTGTGAAAAATGGGACCAAAAAATTTTAAAAATTGGTGGCACGACCAGCGTGCGCAATTTATTTAACAATGGAGTTTGAAATGTTTAATTGTTAAAATAGTTTGTGTTGTATGACATAAGGCTTCAGACTATTGTTAACTGCTTTACCCCTGAATGTAAAGAATAATTGAAAAATGGTGACATGACCTTTGGGAAATGGGCTTTTAATTAGCGTGGGTGGTATAAATTGGTTAAGTAATTGTTGAGTAATTGTTGATTTATGTTAATTGAGCGTGGTAGGCGTGTGGGTCAAGATGAAATTATTATTAAGCTTATTGGCTTGTGGTAGAATTTGGTGGCTTCCCCTCCAGCTGTACAAAATGTAGAAACATGAGAGCCACATTACACAAAGTGTGAGTCCCATCATTAGCCCCACGAACCCAATTAAACCCACGATTCCATCTGTAGCTTCCCCAATATAACTCCACTCCATTATCAAAATCTGTTCAAAGAAATTATTAAAATTAATTTCCAAATCATTAATTCAATTTAAAAAATTTTGCTGTGTAGTAACGCCATTCAAAATTTTGATTTTCCTGTTTCCTACTTCTGAAAACTCTTAGTTAGATCTCCCGATTTGAGGATTCTAATACAATTTTTTAGTAAAATTTGAATAATTTTGAAAATTCAGTTACCTTTGATATAAATTGAGATTTAAGTTGTATTAAGCTAAATAATTTTAGTTTTAAGTGAAAATTTCCACAATTTCCGTGTTCTCAGTGATTCCCTGAGCTTGACTTTGTTGTGGCACTGTTGAATGACGACTGACAAAGAATTGCAAAAACTTAAGAAAATTTTGTGAAAATTTTCATGAAAAGATGACGAATGGAATGATGATCTGGTGGAGGAAAGGGGTAGGAAGGCATCTCTGATCTTGAGATGTGAGAATTGGAAGCAGAATGGGGTAGCGGGGGTAGTGTTTAGTTAGGTTAGCTGGTACAGTATTCCCTCCGTGTAAGACCACTTGATATAAGACCAACCTGCTTATTAGACCAGTTATTTAGACACTTGGTCCGTCTTACGGAACATATAAACATAGGGTTAAATCAATGTTTATAAGACCAACCCTTATAAGACCAACCTC
>JABASL010000568.1:0-15859 GCA_019775825.1 Neanura muscorum | reverse complement strand
TACAACGTTCCAATTTTACAGCAAAAGGTGGCGCAATTTATTAAAATGTGAGTCTAAAACCATTTATTAATAATTACAGCTATTAATAATTAATAATCAATACAATTATTTTGATACCTAATTACTAAACTTTACAAGTTTGGGATTATTTTTAGAAATAGAGCAGGAATCCTCGAGCATGAACATCATAATAAAAAATGGGAACAAGTTCTGACATGAATCACGAAGAAAGACGATTCATAGCTTCAAAAATTTAAAGTTTCATTGTGAATAGTTCGTCTAAACAAAGCTGGGATTTGTATTTATCTATTTCTAAGACCGAGTTTTTATTAACATTTTGGCAAGTTAAAGTTTTCATCGTACCAAAAAATTAAATCTCACCTTTTTTAGACAAATTATTCGGAATGTACCACTTTTTAAGCTATTACTCGACTTCCGACGTTATCACCGTCATCAGTTACAGAAATTTGAAGTGAAGACATTCAATATAAAGAAAAACGCTATGGAAAAGCACGGTTCCGTTATGACTTGTCGTCGCTTGGTCAATATACAAAAGTTGATGAATATGAAATTTAGAAATGCTGTTTTTTAGAATTGACGTGGGTTCAAAGCGTTTGATACTGGGGCTTGCAGCTGTAGCCAGCTTCTTCGGTTCGCAGCGCTGCGTCGGTCTCGTTAATAAATTGAGCTTTAAAACATTATAGCGTGACAACGGCCTGGAATATTGGGTCTCATTTGTTAAATCGAATTTGAAAAAAAAATATCAAACAGTTCCTTGAACAGTTAATCGCGTCCGGGCAGAATGATGAAAACGGGAACACAAGTACGTTTGTTCAATTAATAACGTTTAAATTGGCGTAAGACCTTTGTTTTAATTTATTTTCTTATTGCCCGTGATTGATACTGCTTACGGTCAATTAGTACACGTACAAAATGTCATTAATACTGAGTTACAAATTGTTCATCCGCTACATTCCTCTCCATAAATTAGAATAAAATTAGAATTACATTATCGACGCCAAATCACAACAGTCGTAATTACCTGTAAGTTACTAGTAATATTACTTTAAATTAATTAACAAAAAATTTAAAAACTATTGTAAACTTTATTTAAAAAATGAACACAAATAAAAGGCATTAATGTCACAGTAAAAGGCTTGTTTGTAGTCAAATCTAAACTAAAATGATTGAGCTTGAGCACATGGCCACAAATAAAAGGAACTCGTAAGGATTATTGTGGATTTCAACAACGATTAATTTGGCCATAACTTTTCAGAAGCTGGTGTAAAAATTTAAAAGACTTAATTCAGCTTCAAAAATTTTGAAGGCGGCCGCAAATATTTTTTCAAGGTAGTTATAGATTTTTTTTTGTCAAATTTTTAACTTTTACGGTTCATGCCGTAAATTTAGGAAGGCAGATTTGGTTTCTTTGATGAACATTTTCGAATTTCAATGGCCGCTATTAAAATTAGCAAAGGCTTTAAGGACAACCGCCCATAAGCTAAATTAGGCGCTTTAAAATTCAGACTTAAAAAATACTAACGGCTAAATTCTCATTTCTGATGAATCTGAAGATGCGTAACTAGGATGAGGATAGGAGGAGGCCGCTGTTCTAATTCCTACGTTATGTTCAGGCAGAACTGGTAAAGAATTGCAAAAAGATAATTCAGGTGAAAAACTAGGCGATAATGGTGACGAATACGAAAGGTCAGCCGTAATTGGTGACCTTGGCAAGATTGGCAAAGCTGGAAGAGGTCCCCTTAGGGGTACGTTTGCAGGAATGGGGGCAATGTGACTTCCTTTGGTATGCCGACGCCCCTGGGCGCTTTTCTTAGACTTGGCGCTCTTGCCTCCCTGCGAGGTGGTATCACTTTTCCCACTAGTGGAATTATTACAACTACTTGATACATGACCTTTATCGGCCTCATGACTTGACCCTAGGTCACCGATCACCCCACTATAGTGGCCGGACGCCACGTCTTCGTTTAGTCTCGCAATCTCTGAGAACACGTGAGCAAGGGGTTGATACTGAGGGCCCCAGTGCTGCAGATAGTCCCAACTATAGCTTCCACCAAGTTCCTCGTTTGAGTGATGGTGAGCTTTGACCCTTGACCCATCGTCTTGGGCTTGACCCAGACTCTCAAGTCCTTCAGCTTGATCACATTCATCTTCATCTGGAATCTGGGTATAGATGAGTGAAAGGTCAAAGGGGAGGTCGTTGCTAGGAAGGCGTGGATGTGACTGAGCGGTTCGGGTTGATTCGGCGTCTTCTGGAATCGGCCGAACCCCAAGACGAGCGAGGTATTCTTGCGTATTTTTGATTGAATCTTCGTCGTCTTCGTGCATTCCCGAGTCGGGTAACATTCCCATGCTTTCTCTTAACTTTTGCTCCCTTAGCCTTCCTTCGTTAATCATTCGGATTTCTTCGTCATCTTCCTCTTCAGCTGAGCCACGCCCACTCGAAGCCGAATTCCCACTCTTCTCGGACAACTCACTACCTGGGTTTCGGCGTCTCCCCAATTCTGCTAAATCACTATACTGTGGACTATAAATGGAAGTTGGCCTTGAACTCGCTCCAGCAAGCATGGTCGAATGGGCCGTATATGCAAGAGTGTCGAAATTAGCTCCACCCACCGGGTAACTTAAATCCATCTTCCTTCCCGGGTTTTCCTTCCGTCGATTCTTTTGTCTTCGTAGATAAAAAATAAGAACCAATGAGGCAACGAGCAGCAATAGAAGTAATATTGTTCCTAGGAGGCCGATTAGCCAATCCGAAAATCCAGCTGAACTTCCTCGCGAATGGGCCGAGGGGGGTCCGATAGTCACTTGGATAGGAACGGTTGCCGATTTTGAATTCAATTGACCCGATGATGCAAGAATTACCAATGAGGTGTTGAGGTCGGAGTGATGGGGTTCCTTTAGGGTCAAAGTTCCCGTCGTACGGTTGATCCGGAAGTGTCCATTTTGAGACACAATTGTGTAAAATACCAAACCGTCGATACCTTGATCCTCATCTGTGGCTCGCACAGTGCCAAGTAGGTAACCCGATTCAGCGTTGCTAGGAATCGTCCATCTATAAGCATTTTGACGAAAAATGGGAGCGTATTCATCTCGTGAATTTACTTCAACCTGAACTTTGACTGTTGCAGCCAGACCGCCAGAATCCACAGCCCTAAGTGTAAAATGAAACCGATTGAGGGTCTCGTAATCGAAAACTGTGGCGGTGGATATAAGGCCTGTGGAACCGTCGATTGTAAACTTTTGATGTGCACTTGTTTCCAAAATTGAGTAAGTTAAATGTCCGTATTTTCCGTCTGGATCAATTGCACGCGCCGTGAAAACAGGAGTTCCAATGGGCTCATTCTCTGGTACAAATTCCAAGTAGTTGGACAAAACAAAGTGAGGCACGTGGTCATTCCAATCCTCAAGCACAATGTCAAGGGTTAACAAGGATCGTGTTGACCCTGATGACGCCAAGATGATAAGTTTGTAACTTCTGACCTTTTCGTAATCTAATGGTTCTCGTAAAGTGATTGTGCCAGTATTGCTAAGTTCAAATGGTTTCCCATTGCTGACCCCAGATGTCAAGGTATAAGAAACATCAGATGAGGTATTATTTTGAGGGGGTTCTATCTTGAAAATTGTTGAGCCGATGGGCTTTCGTTCAGAAACTGTAACCGAGAACGTTGATTGGCTAAAATAGAATGGGTAGCCATAACTCCTTAGAACTATAGTTGTAGTCGCTGTGCACTTGACACCGCCCACACACGTCAATGCCACTGTCAACGTAGATTCGAATTGGGAATTCGACTCAAGCCGTTTGGCCATTAACAACTCTCCATTGTGGCTACCTATTGCAAATTGGTGTTTTGAATTCCCCTCCAAAATTGCATAATGAAAATGAGTGGCTTGATATCGCTGCCGATCGTAATTGACGTCCAGCTTCAATAACACTGTGCCCACAGTCGCATTTTCAGGGATGTCAACACTGCAAAAAAAAAGTTAAATGTTCAAATAAGTGCAAACCTGCAACCCAAACGTCAGGTGACCTTCGACCAGAAAATGAATCCATTACCTGAAGTTCTCCTCCGAAAATCGGAAAAGCTCAGTTTCAGCCACTCGAATGTTGAGCCACAAGGTAACTCTTGAAGATAGGGCTGGAATTCCATTATCGGAGGCAATAATAGTCAGTTCAACGAAGCCTTGAATGTTTAACGCTTTCAGAGAATCATTTGTAAAAATTTTCCCACTAGATTCATCAATTCGAAGTTTGGCGCTAAGTGCCCGGGATTTTGAAAAATTTGGAGCTTGTAACGAATATTTGATTCCAATTCCATTAACTTGAGGACCATCCGCATCGGTTGCATGTACTTGCAAAATTTCTGTACCCACCTCGGTTTGATCGCTAATAGTTACTTCATACACGTCTTTTGAGAAGTGTGGTCGATTATCGTTAGCTAAGGACGTAAAAATTAATTAAAATTTGAAAAAATTTAAAAGGTCATTTAGTGTCCAAGTACAGGACACCATCGCCCTCCTGGTAGGAACCTAGTTGAAAACTATTTATTGCATTACCATTAAGGACGTTGACCTTCAACCTCGTGAACGTTTCATGAACGGAATCGGATACACGAATTCTAAGTTCATGGAATTTTTCTTGTTCGTAATCCAGTTGTTTCATTAACCAAATTCTTCCATCATATTTTCCTAATGAAAAATATTCTCCAGGATTTCTATCAAAAGTGTAAACTAAATCAGGGTGTGTGTCCACATCATTTGCAACCATTGTGGTCACAAGAGAGCCAACTGTTGAAGCTTCACTGATGTTCACATCCGACATTGGTGGAAACGTGGAAGGATTGTCATTGAGGTCTATCACTTTGACCTTAAGTAGGCAAGTCCCACTCAGTTGTGGGGTTCCATCGTCCGTTGCAACTACGGTAAGACTATATTCTTCCTGAATTTCACGATCTAAAACAATATTTGTTTTCACAATGCCAGAATGTGGGGGGTCAATTACAAATGCATTGTCTTCATTTCCGTCAACTATGTAATACATCAGCTGACTGTTGGATCCTACGTCGTCGTCTGAGGCCGATACCTTTTTACAAACAAAAAATAATAAGTTCGCTTTAATTTTTTTTTTTGCAAATTGGGCGGAAAGGAAATTCTCCAATCATGAAAGAGTGGCTTTTCATACCATAATCACAAAACCTCCTTTGCTATTTCCTTCCCAAACGGCAACAGTATAAATGTCTTGATTAAATTCTGGGATACAATCGTTTTCATCAAGAACGGTAATCACAGCAACCGTGAAAGTTGTCAACGGTGCACTGGAACCTCCGTCCGTTTGGGCCGAAATTAGTAACGTAAAATTTTGACGATGTTCTCGATCAAGGACTGTTGAATTTTTGACACGGATTTGACCTGAATTGGGGATCAATTCAAATCCACCATCATCATTCCCGCCAATTATTTCGTACAACATTTTCTGACGCCTTCCATCATTGCGTAACGCAGTTACCTACAAAATACAAGAAAACTTTTAAAACACAGTTTTTAACCAATGTGGACGTAGCGTGCTAAATGAAACGGCCGTGAAAATTAACACAACAAAGAATTTGGCAGAATTGTTCCTGTATCTATAACCCGACTTATAGCCCGGTAAATCGCCAACGTTCTTATTGGTCCAATGGAGATGTTTTTGTTTTAATCAAAACTTTGAAACATTTTTTAAAACTTACCCGAACCACGTCCATTGCTTGCGGAGAGTTTTCGTTGATCGAAGATTGGTAAGTTGTTTGCGTAAATCGCAGCGTTGCAGCAATTGGAACTTGGCCAATGAGCACTTGAATGACAGTTTTCGCTGCAAGGGCGGGAATCCCTTGGTCCTTTGCAATCACCTTCAAGTTGAGCACCCGTCCAGCGTCACTTTCCAAACTCTCTCCGACAGTAATCACACCAGAGTGAGAATTGACCCTGAATTTAGTTGACCCACTCTCCAGGGCATAGGTCACATCTCCGTTGACCCCACTATCCCGGTCGGTTGCCACCACTTGTCCAATTTTTGTTCCCGGTTTTGTGTCTCCCGAAACCTCGAGGATCATCACACTTGGTGTTGTGAACAATGGTCGATTGTCATTCACATCCGTCAGCGTCACTGTGACCCGAGCTTTTGTTGACCGAGAATCGTAAATTCCACCATCGGTTGCAACGACCTCAAAGGAATACTCCCGTACTTTCTCTCGATCCAATTTCCTGAACAAATAATATTCATATTAAAAACAATTTACACCAATTGAGCTTTCGTGGTTCGACCGTGAGATTGAGGGTCAACATACCCTGATACTAGAATCGCTCCTTTCTTGTTGTCAATCCGAAAATGTGGTGAGGTAACATTGTTCAAGGCATATGAAATTGCGGCGTTAATTCCAATATCTGCATCAGTCGCTTGCACGATCAACACTGTCGAACCCAAGGGTGAGTCTTCCCGGAGCGTGACCTTGTATTCCTTCTGCAGGAACTCAGCGGAGTTATCATTTTCGTCAGTCACAGTTATTGAGACATTGCATGATGACCTTTGAACAGGGAGTCCTTGATCCTGGGCAGTGACCACCAGAATATAATGACCCCTTCGCTCTCGATCCAACGGCCGGCTCTTGAGTTGGCCCCCATGAAGATCAATACTAAATATATTTTCTGGATTTCCTTGTGTTATGCTGTAGGAGAGTTCTCCACTTCTCCCGAAGTCGGGATCCCAGGCTGACAAAGTATGAATGACCCCGAGTGCCTGATTCTCTGGCACAACGAGACTTGGACAGTAAAGACTCGGAGCATGGTCATTGACTTCGTTGATTTTAAGATTGACGGTTGTTGTGTCATAGACAGAGGTCATTTGCATGTCCATTGCATAAATTGTAAGGTTAATTTCTGATTCGGTTTCCCGGTCAAGACCGGATGAAGTGAGAATGGAAATGAAGCCAGTTGATGGCTGAATTCCAAATCGACCATCAGAGGAAGCCTCGGGCAGGACGTAGAGAACCGTATTATTAGTCTGCGGTCCTAAAATGAGTCAAACAGACAGGTTAGTCAGGCGAACGCACAGTAAAACCCTGTTATAGTAACCCAAAATTAAATTCTGTCATGACAGGCAAGAATCCACTTTTCATACTAGTCGAAATGAATGAAGGTTCCATTCCTCGTTCCGGTAGAAATTTTCGGCTTTTAAATATGAATAAGTGGGACATTTTGTCATGACTTTATCTGTCACCTTTCCTGCGGCTGAAGCCAAAATAGCGGTAAAAGAAAAGTAGACGAGTGAAACAGAAATGATACCACTGAAAATTCGCTAATGGTCTTTCGATCTTTAGCGACTTCCTGAGCAACGCTTCTGGCAGTCATTTCTATTTGCTTCTGGCAAAGACATTTTATTTCTCCACCTAAGGTCAATTCGATCTTTTTCGGTCCGGATCGGAGAGGAATAGAAAATGGCATTGCCCTAATCAGCGTGCGTTCCTGCTTAATTCAGCTCCAGGGCTAATAGCCCTAGTTTTAGGTTTAGGTTTGCTAATGGTCCACTATAAGCGGGTTCGACTGTAGACAGAGAAAAATTGGATGGATGAAACGAGTTATTTAGGTTTGCATGCAACACGGTTTGTAAAACTAAGTAACAACAAAAACGAACCAAATCAAATCTCACCGCCCACCTTGCAAACCCCACTCAATTATCATCTGTCAATAAAATCAACTCTAAACTCATCTAACTTCTCATCAAAATCAAGTTAAAGTCTCAAAATTAAGAAAGAAAAACGACACGAAAAAAAATTCAAGTTCTCAAAAGTCATAACAAATGTAGTAAAAAATTCTTGAGAAAAAGATTCCTCTCTAAGAAAGTTTTTGAAACGATTTTCCCATTCAATTTACGTGTATTTTTATATATAAAAAATTAATTGTAATTGGGATTGTAAAATTGTACAAAGTTGCTGGGAAAACAAACTTTCTCAGCCCTATTTTTTTTATAAATTCTCAACGGTTCATTCAATTTTGAAATACGAAAACGTTCACTTAGTTTTTAAACAGGGCTAAAATTCGAATAGGTGTTTAGAGCTAAAAATTAAACTTAAAACTAAGCAAGGCAAAAGATTAAACAATACTTACCTTGATCCTTAGATACAGCTGACACTTTGACAACTGGCGTACCCTTCAGCGAATTTTCCGAAACCTTGGCCATGTACCGTGATTTCTCGAATCTTGGCGGACTTTTATGAGACTCATCCATAAAAATTTGCAGTTGCTGAAACGTTGTTTTCGGCGGCGAACCACCATCCGTAGCGCTGATATTTAAAATATTGGGTCCCCGTTGTGGGGTCATATCCATGGACAATGTGTTATTGATGTACAAATGTCCATTCTGGCGATTCAGACTGAAGAAACTGCTACCAATGATGAGATCATAAGTCACCTGACCATTGACCCCACCGTCGAGGTCAACTGCCGTGATGGTATGAATCCAACTTCCGGGTTTTTCACCATTCAGTACTGAAACCCTCGATGGGGAAACGAATTTTGGGTAGTTGTCATTCAAATCATCTGTAAAAAAGTAAGCTTTATTGGTATCAAAACGAAGCCGTGAACCGAAGCCAAGTCGGATCTAAACAGTGAAACACCTACCGATAGAAACGTGTATCGTAACTGACGTTGAAATTCGTTTCGAATGATCCAAGGCTTGATCCGTTGCAGTGACTACCAAAATATATGACGATTCCTTTTCATGATCCACGGTTTCTTGGAGGGTGATCCTCCCCGTCACGGTGTTGATCCTAAATTTCGGTTCTGGAGCCTGAAGCGTCAGGCTATAGTGCACTACGCCATTTACCCCACGGTCAAGGTCAACAGCACTCAAATTCCAAACTCCGGTTCCAACTGGAGTGTCCTCTGGAATGCTAAACGAAATCGGATCGTTGGGAAACCTTGGCGGTTCATCATTCTCATTCAAGACGAGAATTGTCACGTGACGGAGACTGCCTGGCCCTGAAGGATCATTCAACCGAACCTGGAGACTGTATTCAGAAGTCACTTCATAGTCTAAGCTCCGCCCCAAATAAATTTTCCCGCTTCTTTTGTCCAATTCGAAAGTTCCATCAGCACTATTCGCTTGGATTAGGGCAAAAGTCAAGCGCGACTCTTCTTCATCTCCTCTTCGAAGGGATCCTACCAAATGTCCAATAGGAGCTGTTTCAGCTACCTACAGGGCAAGCATTACCGTACATTTTATAATAAACTAAAGTATCTGTACAAGTTTTGTTCTCAAGGAAATTTTCAGTTTTCTTCTCAGCAGAAGTAGAAAATTTCAAATATTAAAATTCCAAGTACAAAAAAATTTGTGCATAAAACTTTCAAGTATAAAGCATTTTCTGCATAAAAATTCCTTTCAACGTTTGACAAAGTAAAAACTTACAAGTTTTTTTCTTGCCTCAAAAGTGAATTTAGTCGAGGTTTGAGTTTGATGAAACGAATCATCCAATTGAACAATTTCAACTCGGTATTCTTGGATCGTTTCAAGTGGCGGTACTCCAAGGTCACGCACAAGTATGTTGAGTGTATAGGTAGAACGTAAATCATAGTTGAATCGATTTTTGGTTCTAACGACCCCTGACCCCGGGTCAATTGAGAAATCTGAAAGAATGAGAAGAGTCGTTGCAATTAGTCAGGGGCTTAATGATATATTTCTACTTTTGACTTGCCCATCAATTGAAAACAAATTGCTATACACAAGAAGGTCATTATGAGAAAAGAAACGGTTTCGGAAAGAAAAAAAATCGAAGAAAAAACACGCCCTTCAAAAACTTCAAAAACTCATCATTTTTCATTGTAAAAAGCGTTGAAGCTCGCCGCCAACTTGTTGCAAAAGTTGAAACCGTTAAAGAAAAAGAAGAAGCGACGGTGACGACGAATGAAGGAAGTTTTGAGGAAATGAAACTCAATCAAATCAGGTTTTCCACTTTTCCCTACATGTTTTCAATTGGTAATTGGCAATTACAGTTAAAATTAAACTGTAATTAAAATTGTAAAGTTAACTTTAGCTGAATTACCGTCTTCATTTAGAAGCCCATAAACAACAGTTCCATTGTCCCCATTGTCAGAATCCGTGGCCATAATTTTGGTCACTTCAGTTCCTTCCGGTTGTTCCTCTCTCACGAGAAGTCGATCCTCTTCTGGTTCGACAATTCTCGGTGTGAAATCGTTCAGGTCATTGACCTTTACATGTACAATGACCTCAGCCTGTCGTTGCGGATGTCCAAGGTCATGGGCCACCACCTGAAGTTCATGAAGAGCTGTTTTCTCGCGATCTAGGCTTTTCGTCGTTCGAATGATTCCTAGTCACCCAGAACAAAAATGAATAAAAAAAAAGACGTGTCATAAAACGGGGTCATAAAAAATTAGAGATTCATGAGAATCCCATTATTAAAAGAGACTTTGTCTCCCATCATTCCAAAATCTCAATTAAAAATATTCAGATTTCNTCGTTCGAATGATTCCTAGTCACCCAGAACAAAAATGAATAAAAAAAAAGACGTGTCATAAAACGGGGTCATAAAAAATTAGAGATTCATGAGAATCCCATTATTAAAAGAGACTTTGTCTCCCATCATTCCAAAATCTCAATTAAAAATATTCAGATTTCTATTTCATAATTTTCTACTTGCAGGAACACAAATTTTATGGTAAAAATGCTACAGCCCTGCGCTTGCGTGACTAACGAAAAAGTTATGAGGCGGATCACAAACTGGCTTGAGATGTACCTGTCATATGACAGTTTTTGCAATAAATCCTGGTTACATTTTCTTATTTTTAAGCTTCCTTTAGAAGATGTATCCCAAGATTAACCCTAAAACTAACCCCAAACCAATGAATCCTATTCAAATTATTTACAGTTTTGCTTAAAGAAAAATCTCATGGGTACGATGAATTCCAAGTTCCGAATCACCGCGATGAACCCAAACCCAGTTACATTGGGGTACTTGAAGTTTTGCATAAGGCATAGTTCTATTGCAGCAACGACTTCAGCTTTAATTTAAGCATATTCGGCAGTATTATTTCCAAAATGTGACCATTGCGATGAATTGTAGTTATCGTTACGTAAGAAAGGTTCCCAGCATATTCAAGGAATCCGGCAACCCTTCTTTTGGCTACTTACGGTATTGCATTAAGACCGTAAGTGGCCAAAAGTACTCATCGTTACGATAAATCCTTGCGACGACTAAGTTTACGTATGAGACTTAACTGAAAGTGCTCCTGGTTCAGGGTTTAGTTAAAGTTGTGCATTAGGTGAATTTATCGTATCACAGCGATGAGTTGTTTTGATGAATAAATTTAAAATAATGACTATTTGTTAGATTTTGGGTGTACTTAAAGCTGTGTATTAGGTAAATTTATCCCATGACTGGGATGAATCCTTGGGATGAATGTGTGCGATGAGGGAGGATAGGTGATAATGGAGTGGTTCCATTGTGACTTGTTTCTGCCTTTGATTGTAGGTGGACAATAATGGGTCCATAATGGGACACGTCAACTTTCATGCTGTGGGAACACATTCTCAACTTCTTCTAACCATTATTCCACAATTGTGCATTTAGATTCAGGAGCCAAGGAAGGGATATGTCATGGACTCCAGAACGTTCGTTGAAAATAAGGGAATTTGTAAGGGCCCTGTGTCTACCTTCTTACATAGACCATGACATGGGCCCTTGGGGCTATCTTCCCTACAAGTCATTAATCTCAGCCAAAGGAGGAATAAGAAATGGGGAATCTTTCTCAAGGGAAGGCAAGACTTTGACCTGGAAATAAAGTGCTCTTCTCAAGAAAGGCCTCCAGAAAAACATACTTGGGCCAATAGTCCCCACACCAAAGCTTAAAATCAAAACTCCATCCTGCTCAGATGTGCCTTTAAATTCCACATGATCTGTCAAGGCGTACCCTTGAATTCCGCATACCTGCTAAGATATGCATTTAAATTCCGCGGAGCCGTTAAGATAGACCCTTAAATTCCGCGGAGCCGTTAAGATGTACCCTTAAATAGTGCGAATCTACGGGTACGTAGACTTTGACTAATTTTGTGCTTAATTACCAGGTGATAAACTGGTAAACAGTCTCTGCCACTTGTCAATACGGATTTAAGGGTAGCATGGTCCATGATAACAAAAAGAGACCCTTAAGGATTGACAAATTCGGGTAAATTCAAGATATAGCCAAGAGTGGGCTATGAAAGGGAAATTTGCCCACGCTCGTCCGTGCATTAGGAAAAGTTGTGTGTTAGAGGCTCGTTTGGTTGAAGTAGGGGGCAGTGACTGGTTGGATGAATTAAGTGGCGGGCTAGTTGAAGAAGATTTAAAATTGGATGCAAAGACAAGAGAATCCATTAAAGGGAAAAAACAGTGAAAGGGGTAGGGACGACTGGGGGTGGGAAGGGGTTGACAAGGGGATGAAGTCCCTTGGCACTTCCTCACTAATGACACTCACCTGAAATACCATCAATTTCAAAGGCACTTTCCAAGGGATCTTCTTGTAGGAAGTATCGAATGGCTCCGTTGTCACCAATGTCCACGTCACTCGATCTCAATTCACCCACGTAACATCCCTCTGGCTGGTTCTCATCAACAGAAAATATGTAAAGGCCCTTCTCAAAAACTGGATCTAAAACAACGACAAAATAATCAACTCAAACAAACCTAAAATTACCATTGTGAGAAACGTTCTGAGTGACATTACACAACGTGACCTCACCATTGTCATTCGAATCTGCCACGATCAGGGTAATGGTAGTTGAGACCGAGAGTGGTGGGATTCCATGATCCTGAGCCACAACTGTGATGTCATACTTGTCACGTGACTCCCTGTCCAAAGATCCCTTGAGATAAAGGATCCCTGTAACCGGAAATATTCCAAAGAGATCTTCATTCTCATGCGTTGCAGAAAGGTGATACGTGATCCTTCCATTGTTACCCGTGTCCTCATCCTCCGCATGAACCTGTATCATCAAAATGAATTAAGGTCTTACAGTTATGTCTGGTGCCAATTGCACAGGGGTACTTAAGGGTACTTAAAGGAAATACCATTCGGTGACCTAGATTGACCTTACCTCTATTAGATGTGAGTGAATCGGAAGTGATTCAAGAACGGTGAGCGTGTATCCCTTGGATTCAAATTTCGGAGTACAGTCATTGATATCATTGATATCAATGATAAGGGTACAGTTAGCCGATTTGGGTGGCTTTCCCGCATCTGTTCCTCCAATCAAAAGCTCGTGTTTCTTGACCGTTTCAAAATCAAGGTCCTGTAGGAGGCGAATGTCTCCAGTTTGAGGGTCAAGCCGAAAGAGGGATGTCGATCCGTCTAGGAGCCGATACTCTACCCGACCGTAATCTCCGTCATCCAGGTCAGTAGCCCTTACACTATAAATTATTGACCCAACTTGGGCACTTTCCGCAACCCAAATAGTCTGCACCGCGCTCTCAAATTGTGGACTATTGTCATTGACATTCAAAATTTGAATTTCCACCTGTAAAAACAACCGTAAAGGTGTAAGTCAGGGCCATTAATGTGAATTAGGGTTTAGGGTTAGGTTTATAATGGTCAGATTTATTTTTGTTAGGTATAAGGTTAGTTTAGTAACCAAGTATCTTAACCATTACATTGACTTGTTAATGCAACGGTTACGAATATTTTAAGTGTCGGTTTAGGTTTTATTAGGGTTAGGTCTAAAAAATGAGCAGCATGACATTTCTCGGCATACCTGTGCATGACTAGATCCAGGTAAATTCTCTTGAGTTGCAACCACATTAAGTAAAACCGTGGCGACTTTTTCATAATCTAAGGGTTTCCCTATTCGGATTTCTCCGTTGACCGGGTCAATTTTGAACCAATTGTTATCATCACCCGAAGAAATGGAGTATCGTACTTTTCCAGAAGCCGAACCTGCACGAATCCAAAAATTCAAAAAATTAAGTCCATTATCAAAATGTGAACCTTAACCAATTGACACCATTGGAATCACTTTTTTTTAACAAAGGTTCATTTGTTGAACCTTTTCGTATAAGAAAAGAACTCTCGTTTGTCAGGTCAGTCTCCTGCTGTGCAACTTCTTGTCAAACATCCCCCAATTCAAGGCACATACAAAAAACTTTAACTTTTATCAGAAAGAAAAAGGACAGGTGGGCGAGTAGATTTTAAATCCAACGTAAAGGTGTGAAATCGGTGGCTAGTTTCCTTTTCACACATTTCAACTGTGCTTGGTAGCAATTTGCTCATCAATTAGCCACCAAATTACCATCTGTGACAAATTCATCCCAACATTCGCCACTCATTCATCCTCAACAGATTCGTCAACAATTTGCACTCTGGTTCGCTCCACCTTGATCACCTGTCACACTGCATACTTATCACACGATTGAATCTGACATCTTGTCCTCCTTGTATCACGGTGCATGCCCAACATCGTGGTAGAACCATGTGACATGACATGACCACTTCTAAATTTAGGTGATAAAGAGAGGAGTGAATTCCTGGAGGTGGGAGGTAGTCAAGGTCGTGCGGCGGTGCGCTGCGCTGTGGGAGATCCGACGGTTTACAAGACTTCCCTTGGCCTCTTAACGTTTCTACCTTGTAAAAACCTTTTTGTATCTTTGTCTTATTTTTATGTTGCGTTACCTATGGGCACTGCTGTGACGGATCCAAGAAGAAAGTTGATCGGCGCATCTTCTGAAACCTTGAACGTGTATCGACCTTGACCGAACAATGGTCCACGGCTATTGGGTCCAGAAAAATTCACCACTACCATCGTCTCACTTGACCGCCCCCCGCCATCCGTTGCTGTTATAGTCAACTCCCATTTCTGGGTTCCAGAGGAAGGGGTCTTCTGGAGGCGGTGTCGTAATGTCACTATCCCAAGGTCAGGGTGGACCTCAAAGTGTCCTGCGTCATTTCCCTGGGTAATGGCGTACTTGAGCTTTGATTGGACAGTGTCCACGTCCATGGCCTTTACCGTAACAAGTTGGGCTCCCTGAGCGCTGTCATCCAAAACCGTGGTTTCATACACGGCAGAATAGAAAATGGGATCTAGGAACAGAGAATTAATTATCTTAACACCTGGAGCATGTGGATAAAGTTGGGAACTAGGTTATTGACGCTATGTTATCCAAGTTAGGTTATAGAACTGAGGTTATTAATGTTCTGAGGTAATCAGGACTAGTTTTAGGGTTTTAAAGTTAGTAACTTGCCATTATCGTTGACATCAAGTAACTGGATGCGTACGACAGCGGTTGAGCTGAGCCCACCTGCGTACCAAAAAGAAGCCATTTTAGGTTTTGGTAATTACTTGTACACGGTGAGTAAACAAAAGTTATGGAATTATGTCAACAGAGAATTAAAAAGTGCGGGAGATTTAAAAAGTTGACTTAAGGCGGCATTCCACAAGAGCTTAAACCATCAAAATCTCCCAGGAAGATCATGTCTCACAGACAAAAAAACTACACTAATCTCCCTTTCTTCTAATGAAAGTGAAAATTACACTTTTCAGAGTTATGCTAATGCGCCACAGTAATGCACTTGTCCTTGATATTGATACCCTTCAAAAGGACGGCAAACTTTAAAATTTACGTGGTAAACTTTGTCTAAGAATCCATTCCAGAAACTGAAAACTGTGCATACAACATACATATATCTTAAAACCAGGATAAAACATGTCCTCATTTAAGCCTTTCCACGTAAATTAATAAAATTGAAGGATTCAGCATTTGAAAGCTAAATTTTTTGGTTTGGCGTCAAAATTCACAATTTGAAACCTCAAATTTTCGATTTGGCG
>JABASL010000567.1:0-15890 GCA_019775825.1 Neanura muscorum | reverse complement strand
TCCCTTGGAGGATCGCTGGAGCACCCCCTCAGCAACAAGGGGGAGGGGTATATGTTTTGGTCTGACCAAACTAGAGGTAGTAATGACGAACAACGGTCGGTATTTTGTTATGCCTTACATCTTTTCTCCTCGCACCCCAAGTCCAAGCTAACTGAAACACATTTGCTTGGTGCTGCATTAACTTCGGTGTCCATCGCTTCGCTTGTAGTGCTCCGTAACAGTCTGCCCACACGATTACCACAACTCTTCATATGAATAACTAAAATCGAAGTAAATATACACACAGTTACCAATCCATTTGATCTTGACAATAAAAACTAGATAATTATTTTTAAAAACGTTATAATCACTAATAAATACATATGTTTAAACGTTTTGAAAATAATGATTCTTACTGAGGTCTTTGGTGTTTTCGGGAGACAAACCACACTCACATCCAACTCGGGTAGCAGCATTTGAGGAGGGAAATGTATACATTGACGAGACGCCTTTTGCAGCTCTACCAACTTGATGGTTGTTCCTGTTATGGGCGAACATGCTCTTCTCGCACGAAGTGCTGAACGTACATTTCGCGCATGTCAAGCACCCACTATACGAGAACAAAATCAAAATGCATAAAACGACTATTTCGTTAAACGAATTTAACCCAATAAATAATACTTACGGGAAATGATAAGGAGTAAGTACGTCACTTTTACATTCACAGCAATTGTAAACTTCATCCGGATCTTCTCCTTTGTGAGCATAAAACTTCATACTCTCAATGCAGAAGACTCCTTTCTCCATGTGTGCCAAATGTGGGGCCTTGTCCTTACTCTTTTGTTTTGACGTCTGGTTATTAGCAGTTTTAGACTTTTTAGTTGGAGGTGGCAGGATCTTGGACTTGGTAAACTTGGGCGGATTAGGCATGAGAATCTCTTTGTCCTGAACTGAACGTAGTGTTGAATAATTTGTAGCAACATGGGGTTGAGTATGGGCACCATTAAAGGCATGAGCCCTTACGTCTGCATCTCCAACGAAAGTTAAAACACATTGTGTACATTTTTTTCCCTTCTTGCCTGCGTGACCTTGGAGGTGGACTACAATATTTTGCATATCTACAGCACTCCGTGTTTGAAATACTTTTAGACATATTGGACAAAGGACTTGATCCGAGCCACCATGTTCCTACAATAATTCCAAAAAAAATATGGCTGAATTCAGAGTTCCATTTTAATCAATAATTAATTAATTAATAGAATTTCGGGTTTACTCTGTTGAAGTGCTCTACAACTTCATGATGCCTCGAATTCCTATAGTTGCAACAATCACATTTATAGGGCATTTCCGTCTTCTCGTGCGTCTGCCACATGTGAAGAATCAAACCGATTTTGTTAACAAAACTGTCCAGGCAAAAGTAGCACGGGAAAGGTACGTGCTCTTGTCTGTGGACCTGAAAAAATTTATTAAAATAAATAAAATTATAAATTAAATCACAAATAAATTACATAATTAACCCGTGAGGCCTTGAGCTGCACTGAAATGATTCGAATGAACCCTGGATCCAAACTTACCTCGGATAAATGTGCTGCATAGACAGTATGATTCGACATTTCCTTGAGGCAGAACTCACAGTAGACGACTTGAGCTGATGCTCTACCAACAGAGTATACATGACTCGCAATATGTCGTATAATCTCTTGGTTTGTGAGAAATCCTCTGATACAAAGTGGACACTAAAAATCACACAGGAATTAAACATGAGTAATTTGCACAACTTTTTGAAACGAAATTTCAGAATCGGTTTGTTACCTTGAGATTCGTTGGAAAAGCAGCCAGAGCTGTTTTTTCTGAGAAAGATTTAGCTTCTGCATAATAGTAGCCGAATAGGTTGATGGAATTCCTCACATCATTCAGTTTGCCAGAAAGATAACGCCTCAATTCGTCCCTATCCATAGTGTCAGCTTTCCTCTTGAGTTGATTTGAGATCTCTGGAAAATGAACTGGATTGAACGTTCCATTTTCGTCCTTTCGTTTTCTTTTATTAGCTCCGCCGGGAGAAACTGGTGATGAAGAATTAGAAGCATATCCATTGTTAGCTTCAACATAGGCAGCATATGACTCCAGCGTTGGCATCCCACTTCCAGCTCCACGAATGCTATCTGGTAGCATATCAATTCCAGTGGGGGTTATGGCTTTAGTATAGGACCACTCCGCAAATGGATTGAGTGAGATCTTGTTCAGTCTCGAAATAAGTGTTTCATCTAGTCAACAACAAAAAATAACAAAGTTAAAAAAAATACTGTTAAAATATTTTTGATTTGCTGCTTTGAAGTTACCCAATTCCCATTTGGTCATTTGTACCAGGTGATGTATCATGCTATCAAAGGCTGCAGCAGACGTAGATCCCCAAAGTTCCCTCCACGAAAGTTCGTCAAGGAACTGTTGAATAAGACTCTTACTAAGGACGGCGAGAGTGTTCTGGAAAAAATTATATAAAAAGAATTAAGTTTTTAAATTTGAATTGGCTACACTAAATAGTTTCTACATTATTAATACTTTTAAGTTGGGTTTATACTATGGCAAAAACTATTCCCATAATGTCTGCTCAAACTGGCTTTAATTTAATTTAATTAGCAAAATACGAATCAGTTACGTAGAACCAGTGGGCGATTATATTACTCTATGTACGATCGCGTATTAACCTGTTATTAACTTATGGCTTCAGCAACAACTAACCATAATCCAGTTACAGTTATTTGCTAATTAACTAAATAATCATACATTATTACCTGGAACATCTTTGGAATAACGTGCTTCAGGTAATTCATAACGTTGGAATTCGTTGGTTGAGTACCGCTTGCCGTAGAGTTCTTTGACTGGATGACGGACTTAAATCCCATTTCCGAAAGAGAATGCTAAAGAAACGCAAAATTAGATTAATTAGGGATATAAATTTTTCGCTTGGCTTTCGCTGGTTAATTTTTAAGTTGTGAGATGGGAAAACCTATGAACCAGTTTGAAGGTATGGTCGAGGTCGCTAAGATTGACTAAACAAAAAGTTGTTAAAAAAAAATTCGGCAAGATAGTAGCAAAAATTCGACAAAATCTTTCCAAAAAGTTCATTCAAAACTGAGGAATAATAGCATAAGCCCAGCAAAAATTAAAACGAAAGCGATTTCAGAAACTTTACCTTATCGATTGAATTGTCTATAAGAATTGTTGAGTCTTTGTCAACCCAAGTTTTAAGGGGCCATAAGATTTGTTGCAGTCTTGTCTGAGAGCTGGACACATTTGTTCCTCCAAGAGGATTTATAACCTTCATTCGCACAATCTTTCCAGCCGAATCAAAGACGCCAACGATTTCTATTTTGATTGGCTTCTGGTTGGGCTGAACTTGATTCAGAGGGGTTCCTAGAGTTATAATTCCAACCTCCACAAACTTGTCAAGTCCGCCCATCATTGGCGCATATTCATGCAGAGCCGCAACGCAGCAACTTCGCAGAAGGGTATAAAAGTTCTTCAAGTAGTAGCTGCTTACCTTGAGATAACAAAAAAAAAGGAATCATCACACTGACATTGGAAAAACTCGGCATAAAACTATATTTTGAATAAATTACCTTGACCCATTGCAAAACATTTTGAGCTGACGTTTGACAAGCCCAATGATAGATGAGCTTCATAATAGTTCCGGGAGTGTAGACAGCTGATTCAAAAATTGAGCCGTGGAATACAGATATTTGTGCGTCTGGACAACATTCCGTTATCCAAACATATCCACCACTGAAGGGCTGTTTTCCTCCGTCAGAATACATTCCCAACTTGTACTTGATATTTTCCCTGTCTGATGTCATGTGTAGAACACATCGATGCTCCAGTCGCAAAAGACCTTGCTGCATTAGCCACTCTGTTAATTTTGCTGGAGAGTGGAGTAGAAGGGCCTTTACTCGTGCATCTAAAGCAAAAACAATGTTTATACGTCGCACTGTTACTGCTCGTT
Source organism: Neanura muscorum (assembly GCA_019775825.1). Taxonomy (NCBI): domain Eukaryota; kingdom Metazoa; phylum Arthropoda; class Collembola; order Poduromorpha; family Neanuridae; genus Neanura; species Neanura muscorum. The sequence goes on along the minus strand of JABASL010000567.1, from coordinate 11,911 downwards.
AGCGTACTAGAAGCCACTAGGAGCCCTACAGCCCTAATGCATTTTGAATATTCTAGCTTAACTCCCTTTGTTTGTCACTTACCAAGTTCGGATCTAGCGGCATTGAGCACTTGTCTAGTAATTTTGTCTCCCAGACAAGGTTTGATGACAACGACAAGAGAGGGGAAAGTTTTATTATTATTTGAGTCCTTGTCTGCCTGTGTCCCGTTGATAGTATTTGTTGTTTCCATCTGAGGTACAGAGGACAAAGGTCGATTTACAGGTGTAGGGGGGCGAGCTGATGCGGGCCGTGCTTTTCCCGAATATTGTGCTATTGGCTTGCTATTCGAAGAAGGTGATGGCGCTGCAACGGGCCGTATTGGCGGGGATGCTACTCGGGTAGGTACAGGGCCAGTGGGTCTTGGTTGGGCCGTTGATGACACTGTAGCCCTATTGAGAATCGTGGGCGTTGCACGAACAGGAGCAGGTTGTCGATAAGGTGCAGCAGGGGTTGGGGGTCGACCAGCGGTCGAACCAACAGTACGCACAGGTGCCGCAGATCTTGGCCGTGCAATGAGGCTGGAGGCCGGTTTTTGGGTAGCGGCTGCAGGTGGATATCGGGTTGGGACACTATTTGGGCGTGTAGCTCTGACATTTAAAGAACTCGTAGAAATAATTTTTGGTGTAAATGAAGAACTCTGGGAATTAGGAATAATTGAATTGGTTGGTCGTGTTGTCGGAATGGGTACACGAGGACGCACTTGGATTCCAGATGGCCTTTGTGTTGAGGAAACAATACGAGGTGCTGCTATTCCAATGCCACCACTCGTCACTGCTGCACGAATACTATTTGCAGTGGAAAAGGTGGAAGTAGCCTGTAACTGTGTTGATGAAACTGAAAAACAAAGTAATAACAAAATTATTAGTTAACTGTTTTTACATTTCACTATGTAAATGAGCTAAGAGCTAAATGCTAAATAGTTTTGGACTGAAAACGACAAGAAGAGATTTTTTTAAATTCTATCCGTGAAAGCAAGTTTCACTGCTTAAAGTATCATGTTTTGAGGCAGACAAAACTTGATGTTGGGATCCGCCCCTTCGGACCTGTGAACGACCAACTACCAACATAGCCGAATGTCACAGATAACCATACTACGATTTAGATGCTAATGTTTCAAAAACCTGAACCTTTACAAGTAAAAGTTTGTTTCTCTGCACGAATAAAGAATTCTAATAAGATTATTGTACTTACCAGGGCTTTGCGTTGGCACAATGAGAAGGCCAGAAGAGGCATCAAAGACAAGATTTGTCATATTGACGACTTGACCAGTTGGCAGTGTAATTTGTGGCTGGTTATTTGCCATGATTTGCCCTGTGGCTGGTCTCAGGCCTGAAGATGCTTTTTACAAAATAAAATTGATTCAAAATTAAGCAATTGGTAATCCGTTTGCAATGTTATTTTTGTCGTAAGTAATTTACCTGGCGCTACACTGGACGCCCCCGTAGTCTGGACACTTCCTCGTTGTAGGCCTGGGCTAGAACTTGGCCTTACAAGAATTTTCCCTCTAGGAGCCAACGACCGTTGTCTAACAATGCTTATTGGTGGTCTAGAATTTAAATTGTTGTACTGCAAAGCAACGGGTGATGTTACCGGCCTGGCACTAATAAAATTCTGTGACACATGTAGTGAGCGGGATCGATCCGAATAGTTTAGTTGTAAGGGTTGCGGTGGTCGTGTCAACGGGCCAATAGATCCGCAGGCTGGAGTGATATTTGATTTAGATCCCATGATAATTGTTGAATGTTGTTGTGTCTGCAGTCTGCTCTTAATTGACCACCTCTTAACAAGACTCATAGTCTTTTGAAAGGCTTTTGCTTCTTCCTAAGGAAAGTGAAACAAAACGATAAGCTACTCTAGTTATGGGTCCGTTAATTATTCCTTACCTCATGTTTTAATCGTTGCGCACTGTCTAGTGCCTCATCCTCACATGTCATTAAGAGATCTGTTGGAGGTTTTGGAGGTGGTGGCCGTTCCTCCAGTATTACCAAATCATCGTCGTCTTCCATAACAATTACTTCACATTCCACTCTTTCGGCTTCTCCATCCGTTATTACATCCGTCTCCATTATAATACCGTCGTCCTCTAACTGCGGCGACTCGGACTCCACTGTTTTGTCCCCCAGCTGATTTGAATCTGACTCCGTTGCTTTGTCGTTGACCGGATTTGAATCTGACTCCATTGTTTTGTCCTTCAACTGATTTGCGTCTGACTCCATTGTTTTATCCTCCGACTCCATTGTTTTGTTCACAAACTCGTTTGAATCTGACTCCATTGTTTTGTCCTCCAACTGATTTGCATCCAACTCCATTCGTTTGTCCTCCAACCGATTTGCATCCAATTCCATGCTTTTGTTCTCCAACGTATTTGAATCTGACTCCATTTGTGTGTCCTTCTTATTGGATTCTGACTCCATTTGTGGATGCTCCGTCTTATTCGAATCTGACTCCATTTGTATGTCATCCGTCTTATTCGACTCTGGCTCAATTTGTGCGTCCTCCAAGTTGATTTGAATCTGACTTCGCTGTTTTGTCCTCTACGTGATTTGAATCTGACTCCATTGTTTTGTCCTCTAGCTGATTTGAATCTGACTCTGCAGTCTTATTCCCTTCCAAGCGTTCCGAATGACCCTGCAATATTTTACCTTGTTGCTCATCTGCCCGGGTAGAATCAGAGTCCGCAGTTTTGTCCACCTCCAACGGATTCGAATCGAACTCCTTTAATATATCCTCCTCCAACTGGGATTCAGATTCCAGTCTCCTACTCTCTTCCAACTGATTTGAATCTGAGTCAAGTGTTTTGTGATTCTCTAATTGACCTGGCTTCGACTCCGTTAATTTGTCATCCATCTGGTCCGATTCAGATTTCTTCATTGTACCAACTTCTAACTTATTCGAATTCAACTCCACTGTTATATCCTCATCCAAGCAATTTGATTCTGATTCCATTCTTTTACCATCCTCTAACCGGTACTGGTTTGAATCGTTCTCCAGTAATTTATTGTCCTCCAACTGATTCGACTCAAAGTTGTCCGAATCCATTCAACTGACGACCAGCGAAAAGTAAGTCTTTGTGTTAAGTAATTACCAGTAGTTGTCTTTCCTCAGCTGAGCTCAGTATTGATGTTGACTAGTGACATTCATACGACGTAGGACGTCAATCTAAATTGAAATTGTAACATTTAACAATTAGCAACTTGGAATTTGTCGAAGAACAGACAAAATAAGAAAAGCAGAATTGAAACTAAAAAAAAAGCTTTTGTTTGTGGTTATTTTTATAAATTTTTTTAAAGTTAGAAACTAACCGCGGCTCAAAATCCAAACCTGGGCCCAATTAACCATCCAAATGCATTTAGTTATCAATCACTGAAATCACGGACAGGTCAAAGAGTAAACAGGAACACACTTCACTTGACGTAATTACTTTTATTTCTTATGTTAATTATGATTAAGTTTAAATCCAATTCATTAGGAGATTCCCACTTGTGATTAGACAAAAGAAATATCAAACGTGAAGAAGTTTTAGAAGAGGAGAGAAATCAAACAACGAAAGAGCGGCAGAAGCTCCCTCAAATATTCAATGATAAATTTTTTTTTGATTCGGCGTGGAGTACAAAATACCGTAATTCTCCTTCCTAACCAGGCTGAGGTTATTTTACTAGGTTATTTTTAATCTAACATAAAATTAACCTAACTTTGTTCAATACCTATTGGCCTAAATTCGAAACTAATACCAGGTCATGATGCAAAACTCAAGCGTAATATTTTTTAATTAATAGAAATAATATTTAGTAATAATCTCAATATTTAGTAATAGTTGTATTTCAATTAAAGGTCATCGGGTCAAAAACCCGTAGAAAGTCGTGTACAATAAGAATCCCAATAGATGTCAAATTGAAGGTCACGTACAAGGTCAAGTGAGGTTTCAATGGGAAGGGAACAGATTTATCTACGTCCAGCCAGAGCAAAAATTACAACTACAGTTGGGGGGAGGGGGGGAGACAAGTTATATTCAGCTCTTCGTAAATTTCTAAATTGAGAAAATTTTCGTAATTTTCGTAATTTTCAATGGTAGGGAAGAGGTCACTGGTCGTTTTTGTCTCTGACCAGTGACCATTTCCCATTGACTTGGAGGTCAAGTGAGGTCGCTTGACCATCTAGGTCTACCAGAACTTGACATCTCTTTCACCTGCTAACAATAAATTTTATTTAGGATGTATTTTGGTTGCATAACTGCCAAGAATTCATTACTTTCGAATATTTTTATCATACGTAAATTGCATCAGCTATGATTTTTAGAACGAGCTCAATTCTTTTATGAATTATTTTCGGCATATAATTATTTTATTTATTTTTTTTGTTTTTTTTTTCTTATTACCCTTGACTTGGCTCTTGGCTCTATCACGGGGCTTCGGGGGCTTATAATTATTAAGTTCATTATTCTTATATTAATTAATATTAATTAAACAAACCTAAATAGGTTTGTTGAGTTGGAGTTTTGCTAAGCGACTAATACGTAATTTTGGAATGTAAATCCCAAAACAAGAGGCCTGTGGTATTTAAACCCCCTAAAAGTCCATCTACGGTAACTTGTGGAATCCAGTTCTTTACAAGGCAGCCAATGAGAATCGCTGGTAGGTCAGAAAGGACCAATGAAAATTCGTTGTTGTTTGACTGCCGTGGGAGGAGTTTCTAAAAGCTCTCAACTTTTGGCACTTTACTCAGCAACTTTTTTTTGCTCACTCCCCACTCACAAAGTTACTCGCGAGTAACTCTGTCCGATAGATGGCCAAATCATGCTAAATTACAACCCTGTAAGCACGCTTACCAATTTCAGCAAATATTATTAAATTAGGTTAAGCAACATTAAAATAGTTTTCATTACTTACAAGCAATTAACTTTTTATTAATTAATTTAATTTCAATTAATTATTTATTAATTAATATTAACTTATACCTAACTTAAAATAATTTATTTTATTGTCAACGTTTGAATTGGTAAGTACTAAATTAACAATTATTAAGAGTAATTAAATTACTGGGGGTCACCCTGGTCAGTCTTGTCATTTCCCTATTGAAGCAGATTTTGCTAATTTTTGAAAGATTTTTAGAAAGCTATAAAGTCTTTCACTTCCACTTCCTTTTTCCGAGCGTTAACTCATACTCGAAGTGTGGAATTTTTCCTAATTCAAATGCTTTTTAATTATAATTACCGTGTGGTCATTTCCTAACTGCCAATTTTTTGATTTTCCCTCTTCTTTTTCACATGAAAAAGAGAGGGGAAGTAGAAGAGAGAAAATTCAAAAATTGGTAGTTAGCAAATGACCACACGGTAAGTAATTTTTATAGATGAACTATTTAATAACCTTAACTCAGGATGAGTGAAGTTAATTATTGTTCGCCACATGAATTATTTCATACACACGTTGTAGTATAGGCCCTTTCCGGTTTCAACATCAGTGGTTTGGAGTTCTTTTTTTTTTGTAACTGGGTTATATACAGAGTAATAATATAAACAGGTTTATGTTTAGGTTTAGGCTGAATTTAATTCCGTTTATTAAATTTTTATCATATTTTAAACAAAAATAAATTTTAGAAAATTATATTTTAAAAAGGAAGTGTGGCATATGAGAGCCAGTGAAGGTATTCGGATACCCTAGTGTAGACATCAGGCCAATATGGAAGCAGGGCACAACCACCAATACCAAAACTTACGATTCCCACTACTTGTCGCTTCCCGCCAGGAGATGATTCAACTACCAATGGTCCACCACTATCTAAACAAAACAATAAATTAATTGCAATTAATTTATATCATAATTATATCTATAATCAAAAGGCATAAAAGGGATAAAACTGTAGAATCATCAGTTTTTCCCCGCATTTTCTGCTAGATTCTCAGTGGAACAATTGCGTAGTCTTACATTTTTCTACCGCGTCATTTGTCAGATCAAATTTTTCCACAACGGCTTAATAGTTATGTAAAAGTAGAACTAAACCTAACCGGAACCTAAACCCGGGCCCTAAAAGCAACCCTGACAGCCCCTAGGTTAACTAGGCCCATAGGAGCTAACTTGAAGCTGAAAACCCTGAAACACCCTAATACGCTACAAGATCAGCCAAGTTACGGCCCGTAACCCTATTCAGGAACGCGTTTCGGGTCAAATGACGTCAAGGGCCCAAACAGGTCTTGGATCCAAACTAGCGTATGGTCATTTGCTAACTCCCAATTCTTTGATTTTCCCTCTTCTCTTTCACATGAGGAAGAGAGGGGAAGTAGAAGGGGGAAAATCAAAAAAATTGGCAGTTAGCAAATGACCATACGGCAACAGTATACAAATGTTGATTGTTAAGTTAATTAAGGCTCACCTCCAAAGCAAGTTCCAGAACAATTGGGTGCCACTGCACAGAGCATTGTTGAAAAAATGTAGTCAACTTTGAGGCGTTTCTTGCATTCTTCATTTTCAATCAATTTATTGTCCACTCGCTGAAGATGAGTAGCTAATTTTCCTAAAGGATAATTAATTGCACCCCATCCTGAGATCACTGCATCTGCGCCAGCGTACGTCTTACCTAAAATGTGAATTCTCAATTAGCTAATAATAATTAAATTAAAGCTTAACTGAGCCAGTTAGATCACTAAGAACTTACCTGTATCAGGAAGACAAACTGGTGCAATTCCAGTTCTGAATAGAACATCTTTTTTGAGTCGTATAACAGCAATGTCGTTTTTAAGAAAGTAAGGGTCAAAGTGGGAGTGAAACAAAATAGAATGAAGCGACATTGTAGAATGACTCGTCTCCGTTGTAAGATTCAAATTCAAATCACCAATAACAATTCGAATGGTACGAAGATTCAGAGGTGACACAGAGAGGAAGCAGTGCTAAGGGCACAAGTGACAAAAATAATTAATTACTTAAAATAATTAGTAAATTAAGGTGAATTGACTTACCGCCGCTGTAAGAATGATTCGATTACTTATGATTGCTCCACCACAGATATGTCCCTTTTGATCTTGAATACTTACTTGCCAGGGGAACTCATGAAGTAAAGCATCTTGACCACGAATAATTCTTTCCTTTAGCTTCTCTGCTGCAATGTCACTGGCAGTATTTTTACACAGTGTATTGTTTGGGTTGGGTGTCGTTGTAACTTCCACCATGGCTTCGTGTGCCCTCTTCAGGTACTCTGAAACCAAAATGGTCGTGTCAACTCAAGCGAGATCTGTAGTGTCAAGGGTCACCCCAAGCGAGATCCTTAGTATCAAGGGTCACCCCAAGCAGGATATGTAGTGTCAGTGTCACCCCAAGCTAGATCTGTGGTGTGAACGGTCACCCCAACCAGGATATGTACTGTCAAAGGTCACCCCAAGCGAGATCTGTGGTGTCAAAGGTGACCCTAAGCGAGATCTGTGGTGTCAAAGGTGACCCCAAGCGAGATCTGTGGTGTCAAAGGTCACCCCAAGAGAGATCTGTGATGTCAAGGGTCACCCCAAGAGAGATCTGTGGTGTCAAATGTCACCCCAAACGAGACCCCTAGCTCACCATCACCGTGGTTGAAAGGTCAACTCCCTTAAGGGCTGTGACCACCAGATTTTAGTCTTACGTATAAAGAAATAGTTGTCTGGAGCCTCAACTTTCCCTTCTTTGAGTTCTCCTTCTTCAATTGAAATGGAATTGTCCCTTTCTCCGCTACTTTCACTACTTCCATTCACTTTTCGTCCACAGCCTGGATAATCTAAAGAAATAACAAAACGTTTTCAGCCGAATGACCTTCTCAGGAGCGCAGATGTCAAGTACCTTTGATTCTTGTGGCAAGATGACACTTCAACTGTGTCAGGTGAATGTTCCATTTAAAGGTTTCGGCTGAGCTTTGCATGATGGAAAGCAGAGTGAGCGGTACTCTGGGGTCAACTGGTACAATTGCTAATTAAGATATTCAGTCATTAGAGCCATTTTGATTTGGCTACAAAGCACTTGTAAATGTAACCTAGACCTACTTGAGTACCCAGAAAGTTCACCACATCGAGGAAAAGCAGGTCCGTCTAATGAATCCAGAATCAAAAATTGGTCCATATGACACAAGCCTCGATCTAGTGGTCGAGTTGTGTTGAACTCGAGGAAATCGATGCTTTATTTAAAAAAGAAAAACGTTTAAAGCTTCAATAAAAAAAATTTGTCATCCTGTTGAATAACGTACCGAACTCCGCCTGAAAAAAATTTACAAATTGAGTTACTCAATTTTTTTTATCTTCAATTTATTTGAACTCTTTTAAAATATTTATTTGTTTTGAGAGACGCTTACAAACGCCGGGATGAATGCGAAGGACGAATTGATGCAAGAGAGTTCCAATTGTAGGTGCTGGATATCCTGGACTTCTCCAAAATACTTCCAAATCTCCACTTACTGCCTTGTGTCCACTATCAACTTTAAACCAACAATCAAGGTTGAAATTAATTAAAATTTAATAATAATAATATATATATACTATATAATATATATATATATATATATAAACAATAATAATATGTAATAATAAAATTAATTAACTTGAACTCAGCTTAAAACTATGAATGAATATGGTCAAACGTGTAAATTAACTTACAGTGACAGCAGACAGCTCCTGGGTGGAGGCATGTCAAGGTCATGACCCCACCAAGTCTTGTACAAGTTTCTTGAGGAAGACACAAGCCGTCACAATTTTCTTCCCCAGAACGCAAGGATTCTGTGTTCCGATGCCCCATCGATACGAAATCTTCGGATTTCTCTCCCGACCATGCCAATCCGTGGAAGCTACAAAAAAGTTAATTGAACATTTACTAATAAATTAGCTACAATTGCATAATTTAGTGCGGGGATTTTTTTGCTTCAACAAATTCCCAACAACAGTATAGAAAATCTAGTGCAGGTTTTGTAAAAATTTCGGCTTAAGTTTCCAGAATTTTGCAATGTGTCCAAAAATATGGCAGTGCTGAATACAAATGGAATAAAAATTGGAGGGTGGATTTGAATAATAGATGATGGTTGAATGTATACTGTAAAGTACCGGTAGAATGAAATTGAAAAAATTCGGAAATGTTAATTTGTATCAATTACTTACAGGGAAATAATTATCCAGATTTTTGTATTCATGTGGAATTTGAATGATTTTCAATTTTACAATTTCAGATTAATTTTCAGATTAATTTTGGGCTCAATTTTAGAATTTTCGAAATTAGAAGTAAACTTTTGAAATTAAAGGTTCAGAAACAGAACTGAATTTAAAGTTCTTTCGTTAACTGCAAAAATTTTCCTGGGGTCGTGAAGAGGTGAAATTGAGTTGTTTTGAGTAATTTGCCAATTTGCCCTTTGGCAAAAAAAAATGTACAAGAAAAAATCCGCATTGCTAATCATTCTATTACATCTTGTTGTCTTTAGGATTTTTGGAGTGCACAGACCTCGGGACAACAATAAGAACAACAAAAGCCACTTTTAGGCTTTTAGGCTAGAATTTCGAAGATGAGCGAGGAGAGGGAGACTTCCGGTTTCCATATTTACTAATACACTCAATCCGCAATTAGTCTACACGAAAGTACATTTGGACTAAGCATGCCAAGGTCCGTCGTTTTACAATTGGAAATTATGTCAGTCGTTACATTTTAAATCAAGCATTGACAATCCTGGCTGGAAGAAGAGGAGAAAGTGTTTTTGTCATGAGTTAAACTAAAAATAACTTCTGCAAATCCACAAACTGTGGGTTTAATCATTAGCCATCGGGTAACGTATTCCAGGGTTACACGCACCAGCTATCATTGTCACGACAAGCGCCACGCCTAAGGGTAACTCGGCCCGCGGCTTGCGCTATAGCGCAACAGGGCTCCAGCTTGTTTCGATACCGTTCACCTACCCCAACCCCTTAATCAAAACTGGAACAATGGTGGGTAACCCCCACGCCAACGCTTCGGTTTGCCCAACCACAACCCAAGCTTAAATTTGGATAACTCTAGCCCACCAACGCTTCGGCCTAACCAAACTTAACCCAAGCGTTCTGGATAACTCTTATCCCAGGCCGAAGCTTCGGCTTGACCAAACTTAACCCAACCTTTTTGGATAGCTGTAGCCCACCTCAACGCCTCGGCTTGACCAAACGAAGCTCTATGGACAACTATAGCTCAACCCAACGCCTCGGCCTGACCAAACTTAACCCAAGCTCTATGGACAACTCCAGCTCAAGTCAACGCCTCGGCCTGACCAAACGTAACCCAAGCTTTCTGGATAACTCTAGCCCACGCCAACCGTTTGACTTGACCAAACATAACCCAAGTTTTTTGGGTAACTATAGCCCACGCAAACGCTTTGGCATGACCAACCTTAACCCAGGCTTTTTGGACAAATATATCCCAATCCAAAGTTTCGGCTTGAGTGGACTTAACCCAAGCTTGAATCTGAAAAAATCTAGGCCACGCCAACGCCTCCGCCTAACCAAAGTTAACCCAAGCTTAAATCTGGATAGCTATAGCCCATGTCCATCCTTTGGCTTGAACAAAGTTTATGTGTAATTTGAATGTGGGTTTTTGTTTAAAATGAACTGGATGTGTACTTAGAAGCCGAGGTTTTTCATGGAATTTGAGTGGAGATGTGTAATATGAGTACTAATTGATTCCTATTGGTTGATGGGCTGTAAGTGTTTGTGATGATGAAAGGCAACTGTTATGATTGTATTGTGTTGATGAATGGAGAACTTGTGCCCGCATGTCACTTATTTAGTTGAAGTTAGAGGAACTCCAATTAGCTCCAAGGACTCGTCCAGAGAACAGTACGATCAGAACATGATCTCTTGATTCTGATTCGATTACACAATGTATTGGATACCTAGTGATCCTTCGTCGTTCTATCAAATCCTGCCCAATCGGCTCTCTCTAAAAGCATTCGACTCTAGTTATCAATAATATTGATATATTGACTTATACCCAACACTTTTTAGTCTTTAGCAGATGCCCTCACCTGTAACTTAACACTTTGTTCCTTCAGGAGAGACAGACGCGTACTCGGGAACACCAAACGCTGCTTAGTGCTACGCTGCTCAACTTACTCTAACTCCAGTCCTCGTCCATCCTGTATTTTCAGTCAGTTGTCAGACTCTGTCAAACGCAAAAGTAAGATATTTCAGACTAAAAATCAACAGTTGAATAGTTGACTTCATCAGTTCATGTCCAGTGTGGAACTTTAGAACGAGAAGCGTGCGACGCTTATTGTTGTTGTCCGTGACTCAGAACTTCCAAAGAACTAAACTTTCATTTCTTGAAGAAAATCTGCGGGTACGAGGTGCAAGTGCTGACGGACGACGCTCAATTAGTGCAAAAAGGATTGTTGTACCAAGGAGGTCGGGTGGGTGATCATGATGCTAGATGAAGAAGGTTTTGACCTTGGGACCGGAGGTCAACTACTCTTTGATGACCTTTCTCTGTCTCCAGACTATGGAATAGACATCTCGGACATTGCGTCTCTATTTAGTGATCAAGGTAATTGTTGTGGTTGTTTAGCCATGACCTAGAGTAACCCTATTATAAACTGTTTTATTTATCATTAATTGAGTAGTTATCAGTTTATTCGTGTGGTAGGTTGTTGATAATATTGGAAAACAATAAGTGTCATTGGCTTGTTGTAATTGGAACTTTTTATTCATGCAGACTCCATTTGATGAGTCATGGAGAAATCTTTTAGAATGAGACTTTTATTAAATGATTAAGACACAGGAAGTCCAGAGTCTCTAACTCCCCATTAACAAGATAATCTTAATTTGTCAGCACTTCACTCAAGACTTATTCAATTAGAAATTTTAAACGGAAATTGATTCACAACTTTACAACTTCCACTTATTAAAATAAATTATCA
>JABASL010000566.1:0-15911 GCA_019775825.1 Neanura muscorum | reverse complement strand
AGGACTCATTGTGGAAGGCCTCATGAGCTCGTTAGACCCCTTGTGGGTTGCCCAGAAGGGTGTAAAGACACGATAAGTGAGTAGCCCGAAGCCCCGTGATAGAGCCAAGAGCCAAGTCAACAGTAATAAGACAAAAAAAATAAAGAAGCGCGTGGACGATTACTGTGGATGAACCGAGGGTACTTTATTTTGGTATTGCGCACCCTAAGCTAATAACTGTGGAATTTTTTTTTGTTACCAAATTTTGTATGGCCTTCTTTCCGTTGTATCCTTGTTGCATTTTGAGGAGCCAAATCTGATAGGAAGGTTTTAAGCTTGGTAAAACCTCTCGGAAATTCGTAAAATCGAATCGAAATAACCAAACAACTGAAAAAAACGAAAATAGTCGAATGAAATTATCGTTTTTCTTGACTACGATTTCATCATCTCTATTATCATAAGTAATTATTTATATTTGACACTTCACTGGAAATCATAATCATACATCCTCCAACCTACGACTCGACAATTGTATTCCAGGTAAAAGGTAATTCAGTAATGATAATTTATATTACACTAATTAGAATACTCTTGCTATTATTACGCTTTCGTATTAAACTAATTATCATTTAAGAGAAACGATAAGAGCAATAACTCATGGACGGGTTTCACAATTGGTGTCGAAACTTAATTCACGTTTATTTTAACCTTTACAGTTGACAACAGCACACATTATTTTAACCAATGAGAACTTAAAAAGGACAAGGATTTGGAGTAAACAACAACCAAGTTCATACATCTGATCTACTGAAAAAATAATGTTTGGTTCTACTAGTACCTTTGGCAGCACTGCCCCTACCTTTGGTTCAGGTAACTTACAAGATTTTTTGGATTGTGATATCGCTTATAACCTGTATGTGATGTCTCTCTAAGCGCTCTCATTTTTTCGCCTGAAAATCGAAAATGTACGATTATGCTTTCAGCGTCTTTTACGGGAGCAAATACTGCAAGTCCGTTTGGAGCCACACAGCAACCAGCAGCAACATCGCTGTTTGGAGGTACCACTGGTTTTAATGCTCCCAAACCGACGGGATTTGGCACTGCGTTTGGAAGTCCGCAACAACAATCGACATCTCTCTTTGGACAGCAAAATCGTTTGGGAGGAAATACGACAATGTTCAGCAACCCGGCAACTGGGAGTCCATTTGGAAGTTCGGGTGAGTTTGTAATTAATTAGTAAGTATTTAATAATTAATTAGTTGTAATGAACGTAAAGTAAAGTAGAATATAATATATAATCTTTGTTCGAAATAAGTGGGTCAAGCGCAAGGGACTTCAATTCAGTTTACTGCAATTACTGGGAGTGACACAATGATGAAAAACGGAGTTGCGTCACCGATTAATACTAGACATCAGTGCATTACTTGCATGAAAGAGTATGAACAGAAGTCTCTCGAAGAACTTCGTTTTGAAGACTACCAGCTAGGCAGAAAGGGAGTTGCTGGGCAACAACAAAGTGGTGTATTTGGCAGCACTCAGGCTCAGCCCACTGGGCTCTTTTCCTCAATTACTCCTGCTTCGAACGCTACGACTGCATTTGGACAGAGGGCCCCAGCATTCGGAACTGTAGCTCCGCAACCGACAACTGGAGGTTGGTAGTTGGAGAACTTAGATGATTTGATGGATTCACAATTAATAACATTCGTAAACGTTTATGTTGTAGGATTGTTTTCGAACTTAAATCAGCCGAAACCAAGTTTCTTTGGAAGTACTCCAGCGACCAACACATTTGGTACTCCGAGCACAGGTTTTGCGTTTCCAACCACACAGGCACAACCGCAACAAAGTATTTTTGGACAAACGAATCCAGCTACTTCCACCGTTGGAATAGGAGGAACCACTGGGTTTACATTTAATCAACCAGTCCAACAGCCACCGACATTGGTACGCTAAAAACATCTATTTTTCTTAAATTGTTAACTTTTCCATTCTTAATACAAAATTTTCCTTCTTGTTTTAAATTTTTAGGGATTAGGATTCGGTCAGAAACCGGGAGTCTCATCTGCTCCTACGTTTGGTTTCTCCACTCAAACTAATCAGGCCATGAGTAAACCAACGACGCTTTTCAGTTCAGCCCCAAGCTTTTCGACTTCAACGGGTTTTGGTACTACTGCGCCCGCAACGAACATCTTCGGTACTACTACAGCTGCTAAACCATTTTCATTCGGTCAGATAATATGCTTTGTGTGTATACATTATAATTACCGTGTTTCACAAACTCGATGCTTGATTTGCTTGTAGAGTAACGTGTCTACTTCACATTTAATTATTGTTTGGTTTTGTTAATTTAGGTGCTCCTGCATCCACTGGTGGATTTACATTCTCGAACCCAGCAGTGTCAACTGCTCCAGCATTTGGAACTTCTGTGTTTGGCGCACAAACAACTACTACATCGTCCACTGGATTTCCTAGTTTCAGCACTCCATTTACATCTAATACGGGAGGATTCGGTGGATTTAATACAGGAAATACAACTCTTCCGCAACCGTCGACTGGATTTTCTTTCAGTGGAGGAAATGCATTTGCTCAACCTAATTTATTTCAGCAGGTGGCCACTCCAGCAACTGGACCAGTCCCATTTGCAACAACACCATACATGGACTCGCCACTCTACTATAACTTGGTGGTAAGTTATTCTTCTTTAGCTTAATTAAAGATTTGAACTAAACTACAGCAGCGTTTTTGCCTCTTTGTTTCAGTGAAGCAAGCTTCACTGAAACAATTAGACAAGTTAGTGTCAGTTCAATTTGTTTCATTTTTTCCTTGGTGGTGGTTTTTAAAGGGTTTGTGTCAAGTGCCTTGTAGTGTGAAATCGTGTAATTAAAGTTACCTGGTTCAGTATCTTTATTTATTAGTTAGTTCTAGTATCAAGGTCAATTTATTTGTAATTGCTTATTAGGCATTTAAATTATTTTACTTATTTCTTTTATAGACCAACCGTAATTTGGAAACAATGACGAAGCCCACTAATCCTCTCGCCCAGAGGGCCATGAAAGAAGCCTCTCGAAGACGATCTTCTACAGCACTTAACACTTCTGTTGGACAATCTATGTCACTGAAGCAAATGACATTTCCAGTTTCAAAATCTCCATCCTTCAGCAGGGTAAATTGCTAATTGAAAATAAGAATAACGTTTACTATTTAGTTCCCATTCTAGTAGCCGATTTTGAATAATTTTTGTTTTTCTTAGCAAAATTCAGTTTTTGATGGATTCGAGGATGATGAGCATGGTCCGATTGTCGACATTCTTTCTCCCAAAACATCCGTAAAGAAGTTGTCCTTGAAAACGGTTCGTTCAATTCATCGACTCTCCCTTCCTCTCCCAACACACAGATCCTCCCCAACTCCGCTTGGGTCCGTTTCACTCAGTGACGGTGGTAGTAACTCTGTCGCTTCAAATCTTGATATCTCTGACATCAGCACCAATACATTGGAGGAGGAAAGTGTCCAGAATGGAGAAGCGGGTTCGTCTCAGAATGGTCTTTCATCACCAGGGGGCACCCCAACGTCGCCACTCGAGATGGAAGGGGTTCGTCGGTTCTCTCCCGAGCCACTCGAAGTCAGTCGTACTGAACAGAATGGGCCAAGTGCTACTCCCAAATTTCATGAACATAACAGTGATACTTACGTGCCCCTAACATTGGAAGAATGGGAAAAAATTAAGAAGAGTCGTAAACTTAAGAGCAGTGGCCTTATTTGCACTATTCCGGGTTACTATACTCAACCATCTGTTCATGAACTGGATATGTACACGGATGAAGACGGGAAATGTTTGATTCGTGGTTTTTGTGTTGGACGGCACAATTTTGGTCAAGTTCGATTTCTGGACGTTGTCGATGTAGCGGGTCTTAACATTGACGAAATTGGTACGTAAATTATTGAAATTAGGACACCTCAATGACGGGTAACGTTACATTTTTAACATTACTTTGTGTTTTTGTAGTGGAGTTTCGTCATAAGGAAGTTGTTGTATATCCCGAGGATATGCCATCCCCGCCAGTTGGTGAAGGATTGAATGTTCGAGCACAAGTTCATCTTGCCAGGATTTGGCCACTTAACAAGAAGACAAAGGAGAATATTAAAGATGTTGCAGCTATTCGTGCATTGAAATATGAAGACTTGCTTCGTCGTTCCTGTGAACGAATGGACGTGGACTTTGTTTCTTATGACCCAGAAGAAGGAGTTTGGATTTTTACGGTAGGTGCTATTAGAAGCGTACAACGTGTTTTTCGAACTGCTGTCCGGAGGAATTTTTCCGCCAAACATTATTTTGTTTATTTGTATACAGGTGAAGCACTTTTCAAAATATTCCTGTGTTCCAGAGGAAGACGATGAGGAAGAAGCAATTACTCTAGCTACCAAAAGCCCAGGAAAAGGTCTTGGAGGATTAACTCCTGCGCAGATCAAGCTTAATTGCCCTCAAATTCCCTACTGCAATGATCGTTACGAACAAGAGCTGGAGCCTGGCCTAGTTATTCTTGAGCATGCATCCGCCTACAGAAAAATGCAAGGACTAGACCCACAACGACCAGTTCCCATTATGGATGATGCCAAACAACAACGCGAAGTTCCCATGGACAAAAGTCGAAGTATCCTTGGAAATATCTTCTTTCCGGAGGAGGCTATTATAGCAGATGACCACGGTCAGACTGATCGAAGATATATGCCAATAGACATGGAAGAAACTACTGGCTACGTTTCATTATTTGAGAATGAGAAAACAAGTTACTATACAGAGAATCTAGAGAAGTCGACAGACAGGGATGACCCTTCGTTCCTACATGATTTCCCTCCCGTTGGAGTACTCAATCAATCAGTCATGTTTAACACAAGTGATATTACTCCGCGTTATGTCAAAAAGCAACCCAGGGTATGGAATCGTCGACGGGAAGAAATTCATCGGAAGCCTGTTGCTGGACCACTCGAATTATTTACCAAATTATGGATTGATAATTCTTCTCTTCACATTCCTCCTCGCGCAGCTCGCGTGTGTATGGGCCCTAAAGGACAGTTTGTTCATATTCTTAATAATCCAACTAAGTCTACGCTGGTTCAATTTAACGGTGAAGTTGGGATGAAGACCCTTAATACAAAGGCCAAGCAAATGGGCAAGGTTTTCCTTACAAGCTACAAGGACGTTCTGGGATCACAGTTAGAACTTTACCTCGAGAATTCAGACCTTTCAAAAGACACTTTTTCAGTTATGACAGCTGACATAATTTCCGACCACGCGAGTAAGCTTACAACTCTGCTTGGAAAAGAAAGTCCTTTCACCACACCACTCGGAACTCATCTTACTACTATCCTGAAGGAAGAACGTGAAGTCTGGAAATTGGTTGAAATTCTGACAGGAAATGGAAATGGATTAATGGGAAGTAAGAATCAGAAAATGGAAATGGCTCAGAGGGGTCGCCTTTCCAAATGGCTTCGCTCTAACGGACCCATGTTATTTTCAAAATTATATCAGCCTGGAGATACGTCCGTGAAGGGATATCTGCTTAAAGGAATGAAACAAGACGCAAGTCGACAAGCTATTCGGGACAAAAATTGCACGCTGGCCCTCTGCCTTGTACAAAATGATCAACGTACGCAGAGTCAATGTCGTTCTCAATTGGAATTCTGGGAACAGGAAGGGGCAATT
Organism: Neanura muscorum; assembly: GCA_019775825.1. NCBI lineage: Eukaryota > Metazoa > Arthropoda > Collembola > Poduromorpha > Neanuridae > Neanura > Neanura muscorum. The sequence continues at coordinate 10,231 of JABASL010000566.1, read as the reverse complement.
CCATTCATTGACCCACAGTTGCGTGCGCTTTATGGTCTTTGTGCTGGCTATCCAATTTGGGGTAATGTCGACTGCAACCGGATGTCCACATCGGAATGGCTCCAGCACTTTGCCACGTTTGTTTGGTACTTGAGCCCACCGCATTTGTCAATTGACAAGATTGTAACCTACTTCCAATCAACTGTGAGACAAACGGCACTAGAAATCTCAGATAACTTTTCGGCTCCTGCAATTGAAACGGCTGATTCATCCCTGGCAAATCTTTGCATCCATTTGCTAAAAATGTACAGTTCCGTCGGATATCCTGTGAACAAGTTGCTCTCACCAAAGTCTCATACAGCAGATGCCTTTGACTACAAAGTTTCATGGTTTCTTCTAAACGCTTTTCTTTTAATTGGAGTCCAGGTTGATTCAGGATTGAAGGAGAGTATCACCATTGGATTTGCTCAACAGTTGGAGATGTTGTCAATGTGGGAATGGTCCATTTATATTCTCAAGTTTTTACCACCAACTGAAGCTCGTCGTATTACTATTCGACGTCTTCTGGAACAACATTTAACTCTGTCCCATCGAACACTTCCAGAAGCAGAGTTACAAAAGAAGATGTTGGTGCTTGAACGATTAGGTCTATCTTATGATGATCTAGAGGCATGCAAGTACTAAAAATTGGGAACTAAAATATTATTAAAATATAAAATAATTCCATAATTATTAGCACTGTCAGATTGTGTACCAAAATTTTTAGTACGTCTTCCTAAAAGAAAACTAAAGAGTCCAAAATTTTAAGAGGAGCAATTGCAATATTTCTGGAGTTTTTGAATTTTTTTTGAAAAAGTCTTATTTATTTCTATCCTTTGAAATAACCTGTGAAAAATTAGAGTCTGATCTTTTCAATTCAGAATGATTGCACTTGCTCCTTTTGATGGCTTTTTGTGTCTGATGTCCTGTTTTCTCTTCAAAAAAAAATAATTTAAAAAAACTCATGTATCTGGTAAATAAACTCGTTGTTAACGGAGTCAAATCATGTAAAAGGCTAATAAGAACTTTTAGGCTAAAATTTTTTAGAATGGTGTTGATTATTTTTATGTAAACTGGAAAGCTAAAACTAATAAGAAATTTGATGGAGATTTCATGATTTTGTCTTCTCAGCGTGCCTCCGCCTCTTTCTGACGTGGTGAGTTTCTTTTTTCTTAAAATTAAACTTTTTAGGAGGACGACGAGTAAGATGATGATGATGGAGGTTGGTTGGTGATCTAAAAATAAGAATTTCGTTTTAGGGTTCAGCGATGCGATGTGATGGAGGACGGGAGGGAAGAAAGGGAAAACCCCGAATCTCGGACGAATTGAATCCTGCAAGTCTCATCATCATTTTGCAAAGAAAAAAAAATGAAACAAAAGAAGATGAAGAAGAAGAGCTCCTGAGGTGAAGTAAAGTGGAGTTCATCAGCTCTACTACCTTTCCAGAACGGAAACGAAGCGCACCGTTGTCGTGTCGTGTCTAGAGAATTCTCCCTTGCTTCATTACTTTCGCATTCAAAAGGTGTCAAAATGATCAAGTTAGCAAAAAATTCAGTTATAGTCCAACTATAGTTAAATTGGCAAAATTTGTGTTTAGTGCTGCTCGAAATAAGCGATTGGACCAACTTCATTGAAACCCTAAATTTGGATTTGTGCGTGATTTTTTGTCTAGCCGTGCACAGGCCGTTTGAGGAAAGATTTGAAAAAAAAGCGGAAGTTATAGAAGATTAATGACGACGCAGTGGACTTTTTTCGTGGATCTGGTTTTTTAAATAAGTGCTTTTAAAAAAAGAAGAAATTCGTCTGAAGTGGGCGTCCTTCCATTCATCTATCCTTCTGGGTTCGTAAATGAAGACGAATGTTTTATTTTTCTAACTCCTTCTGTCTATTTTGGACAAAAAGATCTGGATGACAGAGGATAAACAGTTTGGATTGCTTTACCCATTTCGACGAGGTTATTTGACTGATCTCTAGTTTCTAATCTAAAAAAAAATAATGGGAGTGAAAGTCAATTTTTGGTAGGACTTCTTACCCTTTGACCTCTGACTTTCCATAAGGTTTACTTCCTGGGAAATGACATCTGCAAATGCTCAAAGTTTTCCTGAGATGGGAATATGTTTATTGTTTCCTTCACTCGGGTTGTTGAGAGCGTTCAGGCGTCTATATAATAGCCACTCAAAAGATTTTATTGACGCTTGAAATGTCATCCGTATGCTAACGATCTCTGGAAATATCAAAATTAAATTAAAGTAATGGAAACCCACAAATGTTGTTGTTATTCTAGAAATCCTACTCCATCCTCCCTCGACCTAAATTTGAACAAATTTCGCAATTTCTCATCCTCCTTTCTTGAACTGTTATTAAAATTTCCTTAATTGAAGCGTTTTACGAAAAACATTTGCTTCCGGAATGCAACAGAATGGCTCATATAGTATGCAACTTGGTATAAGCTCTGAACGTCACTTAGTAGACGACGTTATACCAAAAGGTTTGAAAAATTGACCTACGTTGACCTTAGGTCAATCAAACCTATTCAAAGCCACTCCAATTTGGCATTTGAATGCTAAAATTCCGTAGGGCAAAATTCGGTTTCAAGTTAATCTTTGGAAAAAATATGAATTTGGGAAGAGGCTTACAAAATAAGTTTTTTTTTTTCGTAAATTAGGCCAACCTTGAGCGATTCATCAGTTAGCAGAAGACTTAATAAGGGTCAGTGCGTTCGGTTCAGCTCCGGAAGCTTTGAGTCGAAGAAAATGTCATCGCCTGGAAAGGACTTTCATATCGATGCCGTCTACCCTGAACACCTCTCGCGCCTGCGCAGAGGATCGCCAAAGGCTGATTTACCTACTTCCGCATCTTTTAGGCGTTCAGCGAGGAAGCAGCAACGAAAAGGAAATTCCGGGAGGTTTAGAACACAGCCTGTAACCTTCCATGAAATCAAAGTAATAAAACATACATTTTTATACATGATTTTATATACATGAGTACATTACGAATAATCCATTTCCCCGGATAATTTGCACCTTCCAGGAAGTTGACGAGGAGAATTTAGTAGAAGGGGAAGAATTAGTTGGGCCAACGGGACCACGACCTACTATTGGGACCATCAGCAAATCCGAATCAGACTTAAAACTCCAGTTTGAATTATTCTACAAATCAATTACACGGGGTAAGCACCAATTTCACGCGAGTTTAAATAATCAAAGTAACTAACCTGAGTAATTTCCTTGTGTAATGGTTCAGGAGATTCTGCAGCCGCTGGAGAAGCAATAGATACAAATGAAGTCAAAGGTTCCTTAATTCCTAGCGCCATATTTAAACGGAGCAGCGACGATTCGAGTCTAGTTGACCAATCCTCATCCTCCAGTATCGCTACAACGCCTGTTGGATTCAACACACGGAGTCGGCCTTCCTTGTAAGCCTGAGCTGTCACGGCGCGCCAAAAATTCAACGCATGTGATTCTTTGCTTTTCCGTCGTGGGTTAACCCCTCCCTCCATTTTGTCGTAGCGGTCCATACCGCAGCAGCGCAGTTGTATTTGAATCGCACGTCGTAATAGAAAAAAATGGTGTCATATCCTAATTGTAAGGCTTAGGCAGTCAGTTTATACACAACAAATAAAAGTATAAACGTTCCAATATTACCCATTACCAATAAGTGCCCTTATTTCTGACTCATTTAATTGTACTCACAGTTACATTTTAGTTTAACACCAATAAGTTCAAATGACAAGCACCGAGTACATATATAGGAATGAAAAATTACAAGAAGTTACTCATTAGAGAATTATTTTCAGGGTATGAAGAAATTAAAAAAAAAGGTAATTAATTTTTAGGTTTTGATAGTTGGACAATTTAAAGTAGAAAACAGGAAGTTCTCGTTTTTGGACATTATAGCACCCATACGTTTTCTAAATTTTTTCTAAATTATTATGTCAGATCTATGAAAGAGATAAACAAAGCCTTCTAAGTATCAAAGGCATACGAAATTGGAGAGATTATTAGAAGAATGAAGACCTATGGTTTATAGCTTAGTTTCCGGTTTGGTTTAGTTTAGCATCAGATTAGCACACAGAGTATTTAGTTGATTTCAACTTAAGTACATTAAGAGTTCCGGCAATTAGCGTAGTTTCGCTGCTGGATTGAAATTCGAAGACGCCAATCCACACAAAGACCCTTTGAACTGGGATTTTAACAATGGGGATTACTAGAAACTTGTCAGATTGTGAAAGTGAAAAGTCTATAATTAGTAATTGCTAAAAAAGATTATGGGAAGGTATTAAATAGATTAGGTAACCGTAGTAGCGACCCTAGATTTAACTAGATTTAACATCGTCAAACCATAACTTCTGCCGAGTTAGTTGAGGCCTTATCCCCGCTCGTACTATTCCGAAGACTCCCTTTATGACCTTTGAGGTTCCGAAGTGAATTTGATTGTTTTGGTCCCAAGTTTTGAAGTTCAGTATCATTCCCTTCAACAATTGGATTAAATCCAGTCGAATCCCCGACTGAACTTATCCCACGTGCACGGGCCATTTCCTGCTTGATAATTATTTCGTTCGTCAAATACGCTTCTCGACGAGTCTTCTCCATGATGTCACCTGGAACATCTGGTATGATCCATTTCAAAAGCATTACAGCCAAGGCCACGATATTCTATTAATGTGAACAAAGAATTAGTTATGAAAATCCATGGTCACTAACACAATAAGACCCGACAAAAATTTACTAAACGGCTATTTTATTGTAAGTTATATTCGTACTTCGAAGATGACTATAAATGCTAATCGGGCCATCCAGACCTAAAAGAAAATTTAAAAAAAAAACTATTAACGTCTTTGCATCTTCAAAGATTAAGTCGAAATTTTGCAAACGAACTTACTTTCCAATAATGTGTAGTACGTTTATACCTGCACAGGCGTTAAGAAATAATTATAAAATATCATACTAAACATTATTATAATTAATGCCTTTAGGTTTTAAGCATGTTTTTAAGTACCGTTCTCCATCCGGAAGATCATAACTCGATCGGTATTCCTGATACCTGCGGAATTGAAAGCATTTGTTGTAATTAAAGAATGGTGCTAGCTGCAATTTTAGGGTAACCCTTTACCTGCAAACTTCGAGATCCGTGTAATTCGTAATATGTGGCTTCGTTTCGTGTAAAAAATTTGGCTCAGCAACTGAGAAATATGCCAGACTATGCTCCAAATAGCCGTCAAGTGTACGATTAGGATTAATATCCGGAAGGCCATACATGTAAACCAGCTTAGGAATGAAATTCGAAGTAAATGCAATGATGAAAGCCTTAATTTAAAAAAAAAATTCGTATTTAAGTTCCTTTAATCGTTTAGTTGTTCACTTGGTGCAGGTGGGAGAAAGTCTTTAAGAAATTTTTCCCTTACGTTTGAAATCACAGCCAGTTTACCAATGGAGTCCATGATTCCATACCAAACACCAATATCACGAACTCTGGAACCAACTGGTCTCCGGTAGTAAGAAATAAGTTTCGTTGCATCCAACCGCATCTCGAACACGTTATTCAGAAGGGCAAAGAAAGGGGCTAACGGGAATGCGGCCACGAATATTGTGACGAACCTAAAATCATCAGAACTGGAATTAGATATTTTTAATTCCGAAACATAACCCTATAAATCTTCTTTCCACACATTTAATCCATTCGGAGCCATTCCCTTCCAGGAAAACTTACCCATACTGCAACACTAAAACAAAATAAGAAAAAGTTTTACTGCATTTTTATGATCATAGTGCTGTAATGACGAAATTTTGTCCTAAATAAAACTTACCCATTTCTAGGTATTCATTAAACAATGCGTCTTGATCCCACTCAAGGAGTTTCAAATCTTTTGCCCATTGAGTACCAAATAGAACGTCCTTGTTAACTGCTTTAGAAGCTCCAGTTATTTTGAACTGATTCCAGTACTTCATTAGCATTCTGCTCAAACAATTATTTTAAAAAAAAGTCAAAAATTCAAATTGATTTCGTATTCTCTCAATTACAAATGAAATAAGATTCCTTATACAATTCTTTGAGAGAGTTTTTTTTTATTCTGCTTGTATTCATGTACAACTTACGGAATTCCAGTTTCCGTGAACATGTTAAGAATCTGCTTCCCAACAAGAATTATGGCTAATTGGAGACAGAGTTCAGTCATACAACCACCAGGTGCACATTCCTCTTGTCTGTAGCCCAAAAACTTTGTGTATTTGTGAGGAGATCCGACGAATTTTCCCTGAAAAGGTAAAGCGTTGATCAAAAATCTCTTGATCTACTTGCTATGTACCAGGCTTAAAAATGGGTTTTTACCTTAAAGAAGGCAATGTAGAAGATGCTGGAATAATAATTTATAAACTGAAGGAGATACATCTTTAGCGTAAGGGAGTCTTCAAATTGAGTTTGGGTCCTGAAGAGTTTGACAATAGAAAATCCATTCAAATCCAACGGCTTCTAAAGTACTGATAAAAGAATTTCATTTGCGCTTCTTCTCATTTTCGTTAACTTACCTATGAAGTTCCAATTCTGTCAATTGTTGAGCAACGAGACCATATAACTGTGCAAAAACAAAGTTAGTATAGCTTAAAATACCTCAACGTAAGATAATAAAAATAGCAGATAAATAATAGCTTAATTATCCATCTTATTCATACCCAATTAAAGAAAAAGATGAAAATGAGATTGATAACGGCTGCACTAGAGTTCACAATGATGAGAGAATAGGAATAATATTCCCGATGTTTTTTGGCATATTTGACAAATGCATAGGACGTTGCAACTCTGTATACTAAAATATGAAAATTAATTTAGGAAATCCTCATCATTAATTCCATAATATAGGAAAGTTATACAAAATTAACTGGAAAAAGTACCTACCTACCACGCCGATTACTGCTGCAACTGCCATTGAAATCTAGAATATACAAAAACATAAAGCTAGACTAACGACTATTACAACGCGTTTTCCTTAATGAAAGTTGACCTTACCAGGAACAGAACCATGGAGAGACTAAACATGGTGTACGGGACTTTCATTTTCCAGAAAGGGACTTTAGGCTCTTGGATAAGCGTGACACGGTTTCGATTCTTGCTACGTACTTTCTTCAGTCTGGCTAAATATTCTGGTCGCGGATGCTCCTCGTGAACGTCAAAATCCCCTACGTCCCAGTGATAACCAATTGTAGCTGAATATCTCTTCCACATCTCCAGATAAATGGCAGCTAAAGTTGTTTAATTTTAAAATGTCGTGTTATTTGAGATTTTAAATATAAAATTTGCAAACAACACATTAATTAAGAAGTACTTTATGAACTTACTCCAGAAGCTCATTACTACAGCAAAGAGAACCGTAGCGGGGTTATCAAATAAGTAAGTAACCCTACAAAATCAATTAAACCAATATATAAAAACTGCAAGTTGTTTGCAACAAGTTACAAAATACGGAAGCCACTATTCACCTGGAATAGCTGCAAGTTTCCGACAGTTTATAATAGTCACACAGTTGATCACAAAGTGGGCACATTATAATGGTCTTGTTAGGATCACAAATGTCTTCACTGAAAATTATAAATACTAAACTGTAGTTTAAAATTCAAAATTATTTGTTACACTAGAATGTGAATTCCAAATTGTACTGATTATTAGATTTCAAATTTTATGCGAACGTAACTAGAAATTGTAATTTGTAAATATTTCATCTATTTACGAAATCAATAATCCCAATGTAATTCTTACCTAAGCGTGTTTGAATATAGAGTAAATACACCATACATGAAGCAAATGACACCTAAAATGGAGGCAGGAATAAGATAGTGAGTATAAAATCCAAGCCAGGCAAAGTACAGTCGAACTTTGACCCCAAAATAGTCTTTGATAGCATCCAACGGTTGGTATTTGAAACACTTCCAAAGTGAAGCCCATTCCCGATAAAGAAGATGTCGGGGAGTTCCTGGATAAAACCGGTAAAAATTAATCGAGATTCGAGCACGTGCGAGTTTACAGCATTATGTAATCAGCTTTTAAATAAAAGCAATCACAAACCTGGAGTTTTTAAGTCACCATCATGGAGAGGATAAGCTGCGATGTATACTTGCATTCGTTTTAGTCTCTCTATCCCAAATGCAAAATCGTCATAATTATCCAGGGAGTATCGCTTTCTACTCAGAATAAATTCTACAATTTGGCCTCGAACTGTCGACGTGAAAAAATCTTCATCGTTCACATCAAATCTAAAAATCATGTTAAATTATACACGTGTGTTTAACCATTAACCATATATTAAGATTCATTAAAAAAAATAATGTAACATCCTGGAGGATATTTCGTATTTTTACAAATAATGCTGCGGTACTTACAAATATTCCTTATCCCGTGAATATATGGCGCCCAAGCGTTTATCCTTAGGTGGAAATAGTCTCGGATCCATTTTGAACCAACTTGTACAAAAATCCCAACAACTCCTCATTCCATCAGCGAAGGCATCACATCTTTTCTCCAAGTCTACGATCTGCAAGGATAAATTTTAAAAAAAAGACTGAGACGTACATCTCTAGGAATTCGTACTTCGTACGTTAGATTTTCTTAGTTCTAAACAGTTAATGCTAGAAGCATGATTAAATGTTCCAAAATACAGGTCTTTTCCCTGTAATTCCATAAGCTTCACATAAGGTTATTCTTTGAGACACAGATTATTACATGCGTTTGAAAATTAAGCGAGAAGAAGCATTATAATTTAGGAACTTGGCAGGATCGTGTGAGTAGCGATAGAAAGAAAACCCCAAGTATAAGAAGCAAATGAAATGCTAAATTTTCTTGACCTGAGGCAGACTTTCAAATTCTGGGCTTGCAGAGTAAATCATGTCCACTACGTCATCACCAAGCTACAGACAAGGACAAGATCAATCAAAAATATTCCACAGTAGAGGTGATAAATAACTAAAATGTCATCATTCGCAATCACTCAAAATAAAATCTAGAGTTGATCGGGTCATCAGCAGCCAATAGTGGCAGTGGCAGGTAGGAAGGTCAACCAATTAGTGCCGAGCAGATGCAGCGAACGATGATTTACGTAAACCAATTTCAATTATATCATGCTTTCTCAAACATTACTTTACTTAAAGTACACCAAAACTTACGTCTCTCATTTTCATCTTGAGTTTCAGGATTTCCGCATACCGCCGCAGGATCTCTACTGGTGCGTGTATTTTAACGAAATTGTAATTGCTGGACTCCAGTTTCTCATGTTCTAACACAAGCCCTTCTTCTTCTAAATTTCGTTCATAGATTTCTCTTCGTTCTTTTGCCTCTTCCGTGTTGGATAATTCATTTGCGTTGTCCCAGACAAGAACAAAATCTACATCTTTGAGAGCCATTGAAAATGCTACCGACTTGAGAGGCTAAAAACCACAAAAATTAACACTATTAGTTCCTGGAAGTTTTGGCGCTTAAGAATGTCACAGCGTCGTCAAGGCCCTGATCAAACTAATCTTTTAACTTTCTCTTTGGCTGTTCGCTACATCATCGTTCGAATGGAGAGAACCTGAAGAATAAAAGCCGGAAACTGACGGGATTCTTCCCGGGAGTGGGTTGATAAGTCAGAGTCATATTTAGTAGATTAGAACTTACACACAGGAAAGGTCTATCGATCTGCGGGGAAGTGAAAATAAAACCGCTGTTCTTTTAAATGCACACTACATTTACAAAATTAGAAAAGACCCATTGTTTCTCTACACATTGGAACAACAACATATCCAAGGGTAAACAGAAACGCCAGGCCAACACCAGCACGCCAACGCAGACTATTTCGCTTTGCAGAGTACCGAAATGAATCAAAGATGGAACCTTGACCCCCCGGCAAAACAAGAAACGACTGCGACACTAATTTTACTAAAAAATACAAATAGAATAGACAAGAATTACTTCTCACTTATGACGATAAGGCACAAACACTTATGAAACTTACTCAATCTGCAGGATACAAAAACTTAGAAAGATAATCCGTATGCTCTTCTCTTGGTGAAGCATGAAGTTACGAATGAGAATTCCACGAAGCCGACATCCCACTTAATAAAAGTGAGGGTTTACTTACAAAATGCTAATTTAGTCAATAAGACAAAACATAATTAGAATACAATACTGTGACTACTAGCAAAGTACGAAATTGCGTAATTAATTAAACAAATTATGTGTTACGAATTAA